>JBBJLS010072773.1:0-29570 GCA_037577275.1 Bryconaethiops microstoma
GGAAGCCAGAAAAGTTCTATGGCTTCAAGCACTGCTTACAACACACCTGATCCAACTAATCAGCTGGTTATCAAGCCGTTACTGTCTTGAAGTGGGGTTTTTGGTAAAGAAGGCAAGGTACTAAAAGGACCAGGACTGGGGGGAAAAAGTGGTGCAGTGTGTTATTGGCGCAGCTCACTAGAACTCCTGAACAAACGGGCTTCTAAATGAGATGTGAGGATGAAGAACCTGTTCAAGGTTTAAGGAACCTTCACATAACATCAGCCATTTACTATGTTAGGGTTTATTTACAGATCCTTCAAACTTTACTGACGCATCTTGTTTACAAAAGTGGTTCTCTAAAGAACAGTCGACTGAAAGGTTCTATGGGGAAGCAATGATTCTTTTCTGTGAGTTTATACAAGATAAAATGAACTGGTAAAAAGGCAAATATTTTATTCTTATATGTACTGATTTCAGCCTTGTCTGAAATGAATAAAATGTGTTCCACAAAAAGACCAGTGGTGCTTAACCATAAGTTCTACACTCATGAAACTGGAACAGCATGAATGTGTGTATTTGGGAGATTTTGTGGCAAATCAGCAGTACTTTTGATTCAAACATGTGATGCTGTCACGTGTGAAACAGGTTTATAATACAAATGGGAGTCGTCAGAACCTCATGATCTATCAGCTGAAACCAAGCTGCTGCAGAAAATGCTCTAACGAAAGTCACACTATAATCTTTATCTCATCCACCACTGATCTTATCCGGAGCTCATAAAGTCATTGTTCTGTTCAGTACGTCAAACTTTTAAAAAAAAAATTTATTTGTCAATAAGAATCCCAAGGACCAGCCAGAGCACCCAACTTCAAAGAAGCAGCACTTATAAACCTGATAATTATGGATGGTTCAAATCAGCAGTCCATTAGCAATTTCCTACCGAATCAAAAAAGATTCTTCTGAATATGAGTCTCTTACTGTTGATATTGTTCCTCTTACTCTGGTTTAAACCAGGATCACATAAGAAAGATCTCATAAAGCGTGTTTTGCCCACTAGGGGCTCGTTCCATTGCTGCAAATAACTTATCTTGGCATCTTCTACCTAGCTTCAAGTCTTCAAGACAACCCCCCCCCCCAAAAAAAAACAAAAAACAAAAAAACCTTGGCATGTGTGGGACTTGGTGGAGTAATGGAAAAGTCCTTGCCTCTGATGTAGGAGAATGTTGGTTCAAATCTTGCCTAACATGTGGAAAGCTGCTGGAAGGAACAAACTTTTAAGACAGTTAACCTATGAAACTTAAAACACTAGCACTCAACCAGCTAGTTTGTTAGTTCCTACTGTCTTAAGTTTGACGCCCTATTTTGCACAGCAAAACCCCTGTGTGTCTCTTGTTTCAGGCTCCATAACCCGATGGAGGCATCTCTCTAACCACCCAACCCACATGCTTCCACAGTTAACATGCCTTTTTTTTTTTTTAAATTTAGACTTTCAGATGAGGTCTTTGTGTTCAAAACACAAAGCTAAAGGCTCTGATTAAAACCTGTGACCTCCTGGTCTTGGAGGCAGTGCTCTTACCACTGAGCCACAGGATCTCATAGCCATCATGCCTTTTTTTTGGACATTTCACTTTCAGATGAAATGTGACATAAAAGACAGATTAGATCCCACAGCCTTCTGTTCTTAAGACCACTGCAACCTAACCAGTTTTTAAAAATATTTTACTTTCAGATGAATGTGACGTGCAAGATGTAAACAACTCGGATTTGATCCCACAACCTTCTAGACTTGAGCCCATGATTAAACCAGTGCACTATAGAGCCAGCCCAGACATAACACTTATTTTTAGATATTTGACTTTCAGATGAAGTGTGACATGCAAAACTGAACACTTGGGTTTGGTCCCATGAGTGTATGTTTTTGAAGTCACAGCTTAAACAAGTGAGCTACATGGCTTTACAAGCAACACCACTTTTTTTTCTGTGTGTATCTTTCGGATTCCTAAATCATCTCAGCCTAAAGACTGTCTGAGTTTGAAATGAACAAATATAAAGACGAGTCACTAAAGTGAGCCAATGGCCCAATGATAACCTTCCCCTAAGGCAGGAAGACTGCAAGCCCATTACCTTCTGGCTTTCATAAACAATCTATGGTTCCATCTAAGCCCAAATCCAGGGGTGCCAAACCTGTGAGGACCACACTTCTGCAGACATCAGCATTTTCTCTCCTTTAACCATCTGAGTTCAGGTCACAAAGGCTTTACCGACTCACTGACGGGTTTAATCAGATGTGGTTAATGAGTTTTAAATTTACATGGACAAATTAATATTACTGATGAAATCCATTACATCTCAGTTAATGAGTCTTTGGAATATTACATCAATAATATGTAGCTATAATGTTTACATAAAAAGGTCAAAAACCCCATCTCGTTTGCTGACATTAAATTAAATAGGCAGAACCCTGTTAGTTTAATGCGAGCTACAGAAATTTAAGTTCAACCGATGAAATGAACTTGCTGGATGTTACTCAATGCTGTGATTGGTCGATGCCGCCACCTCTCCTTATTTTCCACACAAACCTGCAGTGCAGGTTCTACAGAGTCTCTTATAGCTCGTACACTGCTGAAAAATCATCAGACTTGTTTAAATGAGTGGAAACATCTCTGATTTTTGCAGATTTTCATTGTGAATTAGTTTACAATGAAAATCTGCAAAATTAGTCTAATTAGTTTACAACTCCAAATCAGAAAAGTTGGGACGGCATGTTAAATTAAAATCAAACTGAAAACAGTACTATGTTAAATTGTCTTTGATGTGTATTACATTGAAAACAATACAACAGCACATTATTTAATGTGGTCCTCTTGAATTTTATTGTTTTGTTTTTTTTTCCTAAATAAACACGTATTCCAATTTTGGTTCTTGTAACACATTTCAAAAGAAGTTGAAAGAGTAAAGCATTTACCACTTTGTAATGTTGCCATTCCTTTTCACAACACTTAAGAAGTTTAGGGTCTAAAGACACAAAGTGATTAAGTGTTTCAGGTGTAATTTTGTCCCATTCTTCCTGCAAACTTCGTAGTCACATTTTGCGCTTCAAAATGCGCCACACATTCTCTATTGGAGACAGGTCGGACTGCAGGCAGGCCAGACAAGTACCCGTACCCTCTTCCTCTGCAGCCAGGACTTTGTAACATGTGCAGAATGTGGTTTTGCATTGTCTTGTTGAAATATGCATGGGCGTCCCTGGAAAAGATGTCTTCTTGAAGGGCAGCATATTGTGCTCCAAAATCTCTATGTACTTTTCAGCATTAATGGTGCCATCACTGAAGTGCAAGTTCCCTTTGCCAAGGGCACTGACAACCCCATACCATGACAGACCTTGGCTTTTGGACTTGTTGCTGGTAACAGTCTGGACGATCCTTTTCTTCTTTGGTCGCACGCCGTCGATTTCTCCCAAAAAATACCTGAAATACTGATTCATCTGGCCACAGTACAGGTTTCTCTATGTGATGGTCCATCCCAGATGCCTCCGATCCCAGAGAAGTCGACAGCGCTTCTGGACACTGTTAACACAGCACAATTTTAACTGGCATTTGTGGATGTAACTACATATTGTGGTACTTGACAAAGGTTTGTCAGAGTAGTCCTGAGCCCATGTGGTCATATCGCTTATAGATGAGTGACGATTCTTGATGCAATGCCGCCTGAGGGATCGGAGATCACTGTTGTTCAGCTTAGGCTTGCGCGCTTGTCCTTTACGCACAGAAATTCCTCCAGATTCCTTGAATCTTTTAATTATGTTATGCACTGTTGAAGGTGAAATATCCCAATCTCTTCCCATCTTTCTTTGAGGAACATTGTTTTTAAAACATTTCAATAATTTTCTCACGTATTTGTTGGCAAACTGGCGATCCTCGGCCCATCTTTGCTCCTAAAGGACTAGACCTTTCTTGGACGCTGCTTTTGTACCAAATCATAATTACAAACACCTGTTGACATCACCTGTTTCAAATCACATCATTATTTAACCAATTTACCTCATTACTAGCCTTAAACTGCTCCCATCCCAACCTTTTTTGGAATGTGTTGCAGGTCTGAATAACAGGAAATTATGTATATTTACAAATGAAATTAAGTTGACCAGACAAAACATGAAATTTTGTGTTCATGTTGTCTGCAATGAAATACAAGTCAAAGTAAATTTAGAAATCACTACTTTCTTTTTTTAATTTGCGTTTTCCATACTGTCCCAGCTTTTTCTGATTTGGGTTTGTAGTTAACTATAGTATCATGGCGCTGTGGAGTTTAGAAGATTTAGACCTGAAAAAGTTTCCAGGGCTTAAACAGGTGTTCTAAAAGCCATTTTTATTGCTAGCATTAGCGTTACGCGGGGAATGCCTCCTAAACATTCAAATAGTCATTCAATAGTCTAATTACTACATTTACTTTTTTTTTTTTAAAGAAACATGAATTTTTGTAACATCCTTGACTGAACAAACTCTATGGAACTACTTTGTTATCACACCCTGGTGGCAGCCCTGTTAACAGGAGGCAGAGCTGAATACTGTCAACATATGCAAGGGCAGCCATAAACTAAAGATTAGAGAAGCTGACTTGGGACCAAAAGTTCACCAGTTCGATCCCCTGGCCTTTCCCCAGGTCTTCCCTTTCCTTAATGTTCATGGCCCTTGAGCTAGGCACTTAACCCTCAACGTGTGTGCGCGTACTCTCTGCTCATGGATGGGTTAAATATCAATCAATATGCAGGTGCACCCCTGAATGCAATGCGGTTTTGTCCCAATGTGTGCATGGCTCTGAGAATAAGAGGAATTTCATTTGTGTGATAAGCATTAAATCAAAGAAATTTAACCAAATTATTAAATTCAGTTGCTCTGTGAGCACGTATTGCAATCGCATCAATGCATATTTTGTGCTGCGTCTGCACTAAATCTGACCCCATTTTCCTACCCTCACATTCCTAGCCACACTTAGCCCAATTTTTTTCGTTTTCTCCACATTCAAGTAGATACACGCAGATGGGCAAATAGATAACAGGGCTGTAGAACCCAAGTCCAGACTCAATCCACTTTTTCTGTGGTCTCAAACTTCTTGGAAAGGATGGTATTTTTACTTGAACTGTCATGGACGTGTCTTCAAGCTGCCTTTGGTGTTCCTGCTACTAACATTTCTCTGGGTGGCCAATAATGGCAAAATCAATCCCAATGGAGGTTATACTGCACATGACATTTGATCATTATCATAGTAATAAAAAAAGCAAAATTATCTTCTTACAACAGAAGATATGCTGCAATTCCAGCATCACACACATTTTAAACAGATTAGTAAGTCTCAAATATTATTTTTTGTCTATCTCTGTGTTAACTCTGTCTCTCTAATAGGAAAGTCTCGACTCAAACCTCTTTGGATGCAATCTTGATTTGGACTCCAACCTCTTTGGACTCAGATTTGATTCTTGTACTCAAAAAGTCCTGGACTTGTCTTGGATTCAACAAAGGTGGTCTTGACTACTGCTGTGATAGATCTTCAGAGGCTGCTGCTTCAGGAGTCAGGTTTGTTCGATAATGGCAAAAGGCTCATACCTTCGCAGGAGAAGCTGGTCACCCCTGCTGAAGCAGTGAAAATGTGGACACTGCGGAGTCACAAGATCCTGCTTATCCCAAACGTTTTCTCAAATCAGAGAGGTTAATTTACTGACCACCTGTGTAAACATGCTGCAGCCTAGAGGCTCGAAATTCCAGCCCTAAAGGGCCACAATGCTGCCCTGACACACCTGACTCAACTCAGCGGTTAATTAAAAGTTGAATCAGGTGTGTAAGAGGAGAGAAAACGGAGAGAAAGTCTTTCAGGTCAATTTCAAGATGTAGATGCATATTGTGATTCTGTTCTGTAACTTATCTTTGTCTGTCAAACATTTTACTTATTATCTTGAAATAATATTCTGTTTTCCGTCTTTTGACTCTGTTTGTTCTTTGACTTATTCCTTCCCTAAGACACTTCTGTTTTTGATTTTTGATTTGCTGAGCATGTAATAATATTAAATCTGGATTCCCTTTGTCACGTTATCTCACAAAACCCTAACTTGTATCTGTTTGTACTTTTGAGGTTGACTTGCACTAGTAAACTTTTGATCTCTGCCGAGTCCTTTCCTTGTCCATCATTACAACTAAAAAAAAGCATATTTTCTGAGGTATTAAGATGAAATTTCAGAATAACAAACTATTTTGTATAAAAAGTCAAACTTTCTGAAAGATTAGAAATGAATGAACTTATTTGAGCAATTTTTCTTATTATTTTGATTAATTGTCACACTTTGCTGTGTTCCACCCAGGCACGAGGTACAAAGGCAGACTTCCATTCTTTGGTTCTCTTTATTCAAAACAAGACACTAAACAAAAACCAGGGACAAGGGCCGATACTCTTTTTCCAAACAAACCAAACAGAAGGGGTGTGTGTGTGTGTGTGTGTGTATGTGTTGGAGCCTATCCCAACTGCTATGGGCGAAGGCGGGGTACACCCTGGACAGTCTCCTGCACGTTGCAGGGCCACACACAGAGACAGACAACCATTCACACTCACACCTACGTGTACAATTTAGTGTGCTCAATCAATCTATCCCCAATACATACTTTTGGTGTTGGGAGGAAAACGGAGCTCCCAAGCGGTAAACATGCAAACTCCACACAGAAAGACCCTGCGCCCGACCCGGGAGTCGAACCCAGGACCTTCTTGGTGGGAGGCAACAGCGCTAACCCCTACCGTGCCACCCGGGTGTTACATTAATAAGTTAAAATCTTGACAAGATTATTATCAGATACAAAGTCAAAATTAGTAAAAGAAGTTTTAAAAATCCTGAGAATAGAAGATATGACATTTTAAGAAAATACTTTCTTATTTTAACCCATTCCTAAAAAAATATATTCTTCTGTAAAAATGTATAATATTCTTCTGTTAATTTGGGTAATAAGGAAAATCATTAATATTATAATGATATTAAGAAGAAGATATGTCCGTTTAAAATATTTTATTTATTAGGACATTCTCACATATACATAAAAATGTATGGCAATTTACTGTTGTTATAGTGTGGAAAGAACAAAAGAACAAACAGACCTGGTTAATGAGATAAAGTGTTTTGTTGAGAAAGCATTTATAGCTAGCTTGACTGAGCTCAGTTCTTGGAGAGTTGTGTACAGGACAGTGGCAAAAAGATGCTGGAACACAGCTATGAAAAAAAGTTTAGAAGTTTAGAGGTGAGGTATATTCAGTCAGTTCTTCTGAAGTTATGGGCTACACAGAATGAACAAGAAACATTATTTACCAGTGCCAGAGATCAGCTCTCATTTCCAAATGTAAAAAAATTAAGTTAAACATTATATTGAAACAGTTATGTTTTTATTCCCAGTAAAAAAAATACCACTTTCATATTGATTCACTGAACTAATTAGAAAGATTAGCGACAAAAAGTCCTCCTTGTTAGTATAGCTAGCAGTTTAGCTTATGTGTTGAGCATAAACAACAACATAAAAGTAAGCATAATTTTATCATATATTCATGGGTAATTATTAGCAAGGCTAGGTAATTTGCCACAAGTTTAACGACAAACAGTCTCCGGACCAACTGTGTATCATACAGTGTCTTTAACATGTCCAAATATTTGAAAGATCAGGTCACAAAAGTTACCATTTACACAAAACTTTGGCAAACATATTTTCCCCAGAAGGCACAAAATCTTTGTACTGGTAATTGGAAATTTCATGGAAATTCTTTTGGATTTTTTTGTTAGCAGATACAAGTGTGACCTGATCTTTTATTGCAATCCTTTAAATACCACAGTAAGGCCATAGTGTTTTATTAAAATGAGGCACTTAATTTCTTCATTACTGAAAGCAAATGGAGATGAACGATCGCAATGTGACAGAATGGCAGATGCTAATGTATACACATGCCACAACATTAGCATATTTCGGCTAATGCTGCACTAAGTCTGGTGATCACATTGGGAACAGAGAAGCATGAATATTTAATGCTGTCATGTTTTATGCATTTTTTTCCTCTTGCCTTTTGGCGTGATGTCCTGATTACCTTTGATGACAGTGATAGTCTCTAAACTGTACTAAATTGTTGCAGTGTGCTGTAGAAAGCTGGGCCTCTACCAGGCCTTTCTCTCTCTGCACATCTCGGGGGGTTGAAGAAATGCTGAATTTGTTTTTTTCAGGGAAGCCGTGTGTTTCTCAATGATTTTCCATAAAGATGAGTCACTATGTGGACAGCATGCATAAAATGTACTATTACTGCTACGCTTATGGCATAATGGTCGGCCTGTTTCAGTTCATTATTGTATATCAAGCTATCAGCACAGACACACATGATTCAGCAGTTCACTAAACCACTCTTGCTGTTGTCTTGGTGGAAGAAGGGTGTAGTCTTCTCTGATGTCCATCTACAGTCCTGGACAGTCCTGGGAACAGTGGTGCCACTCTAAATACAGTTGCCCAGTCTCATTTTTTTTATATGCATATTGTTTACGGATGTTATGCATTTATGAAGAGAGGCAAAGCTTCAGGCAGAATAGAAATACAGAAAAAACACAACAGCTCATATAACCAGTGTTAAGCAACTTAATAACAAAAACTATAGAGAAACATAACAAAAACTGTATTGTGCATTGTGTAATTGTGTAAAAATGCATGTTTTAAATATAGTTTTTTTTTATTTACTTTGGTTAGTGTAACTTTGCCACCAATGCACAAAATGCCTCTGCCAGGTACTCTGTTGGGTAACAGAGCAGGGACAGTGAACAGTGAATTTTTCAACTGGAACACGGTCATTCTTGGCTAGGTTTGCTTCAGTGAGCTAATTAGTTAGCTTTGCAAATAAATTATATTATTTAATACAGATCTGTACCTGACGCACATGAATTTGTCTGTGTATTGTGTATTGATTTAGCTTGCTAACTAGCTACAACAACCTTGCAGAGTAAAGCGATGAAGTCATATCAGCAGACATGTGTAACAAAAGATTTTAAGTATAGCCAATAGTGTATTTGTTACATCCATACCTTCTCTGCCATGACCCCAGCGGTTTAGTTCACCAGACTTCTGAGATGGGGTTTCCCTGCCACACCCCCCTGTCCATGTGTCCATATGTTTGGTATGTGTGGTATGTGCATTGCTTGGCAACATACCTGTCTCGTGTTAACCCTCGTGATCTTCCCAGTGATTTAGTTTCCCCTTGTATTTCCAGGTGTCTTGTCTTGTCTGTTACTTCAGTGATCATTGTTTGGTCTTTGTGATTGGTTCTTGTGTTCATGTCTCTGCTATAAACCCCAGCCAGTCCAGCAGTCCTGCATGCGGTCACCGGCATACAGCCACCATCTGTCAGGCAAGCTTTCTCCCTTGCCTTTGGGTTTTTGTCTATGTTGCTCTCACACACTGGCTGAGTGGACTGAGGAGGAACTGCTTTTCGACTCAGTTAACATACGCCAGTGGACTTTGACTTGGCTTTTGTGTGTCTCTCATGTTTCCTAGTGTTAACCAGCGAGGCTAAAGCACCCGTAGGCTGGAACTACTCCTAATTGGTTCTGCAGGAAGCAGAGCTTCTGACCCTTGCACTCCTTGTGGTTCCTGGATAGGAGCAAACCAAGCATCGGGACAATATCAGTGGGACAGAAGTCTGTCCCAGAGCTGAGTGGGTCCCTTCCTCATGACTCAAAGAGAGAGACTTCGTGTATTTCTGTTCTACCATCCCCCTCACCTTTAAATGACTGTTTACATGCCTTTTGTCATTAAACCCCATTTGTGTTTTTTTTAACTCCTTCATCTGTTTCCTCCTTCCTTGAGCCGACATGACAGTATTATAGTTTTTAAATATAAAGTCGTTTAACTCTTTGAACGTTTTAGTAAAATCTGATTTCAACAAATAAAAATGTTCTTAAAAATGGCCTTTTGCTGTGCTTACCAATAATTGTTCTGGCAGATGCTACAATTTTTGATGCCATGACAGGTTATGCCACATACAAAATTTATAGTCCTATCAACAAATTTCAAGGTATTTAATAATGATGACACTGATATAAATTTGCATAAACAGTCATGATAAATTATGAAAGTGTTTTACACCATCCATAACTGGTTTGTGGCATTATGTCATTGGGGTCACTGAAATGGGGTCACTGAATGAAAGCACACAAGATGTACTGTTGTTCATTCCTCAAACCAGTTTGGGGTCTTGGTGGATGGGGATTTGCGGTGATAGTTATGATTGGCTATAACTTGAAAATTTGGTTATGAAAAAACAGTCATGCCACATCTGAACTTCCAGCTCCTTCCAGCACTTGAGTTCCTTATAAAACCAAAGATGCTTCTCGCAGAGTTAGAGGGAGATGTCTGAAACTTTTAACTAAAAGAACAGCACCCACCAAATGCTTGTGTTTGACTCCCTGCCTCGTCACACAAATAAAGCCCTGTGTTGTTATTGAACATTATCAAACATGACAGCTCATCACCAAGTACAATTATCCCAGCCCTAATCCAGCACAAATTGCCTTTGTTGTCTAAGGCTCCAGACAGATTTAGCGCAACCCACTGCCATTAAATGTTTTGGGGCAGGTTGACCTAGGTTGACATGGTGTGTGTGTGTGTAATAACATTTTCTATCAGGGTTGTTTACTGTCTCAGCTACGAGTCGCAGCAGGTTGGCAGATGTGGGCATTGCTGAGCATGCCCAAGAGAGAAAAGAACACAGCAAGGTGCCAGAGAGCGAAAGATACAGAGAGACGTTTATGGTCTGTCTTACATCATCACATCAATGTACTGTAATTTCAAGCTTTTTCCAGACTGGCATGTAGTATAGCTATCATTACTCCATTATTTAGATCTCTAGTTGTTCCTCTAAATGGGCAGAGGCATACAGCTTGTCTATACTAGTGCTGTTCCTTTTTTCTCAGATGATTACGATTACCATTCTCTTCGTAATTACATGCTCGTTATACCGTTTTTGCCTCTCCCTGGGGAGCCTGTAAGGACTGCAATTTCTTCTTCTCCTGAACTCTTCTTCTCTTTATGCCCAAGACCCATGGCCATTATGACAACGGCAATGGCCACAGGCTGGAGAATCAACAGTATGTCCAGCACTGAACCAGACGGGCGCTAGTGGATACCAAGACATTCAGCTTGTGACAGCTAACTTTGAGATGTTCCACCTGTGAAGATTGTGTTAGATCTTCTGAGAAAAAAATAAGTTCTAAGAAGTTGAAGTGAGTGATGTAAGCTTTTATAGTATTTGTTCCTGGAATAAGTGACAGATTTATTTCACAGTTGTGAGGAAAAAAATGATGTTCTTCCCGAAATGTTCAATGTTCAATGTTTGTATCACAGTCAGACTGAGCACTAATCCTCCAAAAAGTTTATTGTATGCAGCTTTGCAATCTAGAAAGCTATGCTCTTGACAGTCCTCATCTATAATTAACTGCTATCAGAATCCCATTATGAATTGAAGTAATGCCCTAGGTGTGGACCTTTCTATGATAAATACGGTAATGGGCACTGCTGTTAATAAGATCGAGCCTCACATTTGGGGGCAGAAAAATTTATAACATAGACATCATCATGCCATCTACATGTCATGACAGATGTCATATGCTGTCATGACAGATTTTGTCCCATGTCTTGTTAGCATAGTTATGTTTGATGTCATGACAGCTAAATGCAGTTGTCATGGCATCCATGAGTATGGCATCTGCCATGACAATCTCTGGGTGCTATCAACAGTTTTCTTTTTTGGGTATTTTCTTTTCATTTGATTTCGACAGTTCTCCTCAGTGACCAAATAACAAACATGAAGTGTTTATATGTCTTTTGTAGTATTCTTGTTTAGTTTCAGATCCTACTTTAAGCCTACTGCATAAATGTGCCCCTGGGTGCTGGGCCAATTGGTGCTGCAAAGTTCACATCATTTATTACACTCTGAAACTGTAGACTGGTTTGGATTAAGGGCTAATGAGTTATAAATAACATCAATAATCTCTGAGACTTTGCAAAATGCAAGAAAAGAAACATTGAAATATCAGTGCTCCTCAGTTTTAAATTGCTTTTTGATCTCTGATTGCATCACCTTTGTTCAATCATTTCTGTTTTGCACATTTGCATTGGCATCTGATTCTGGATTTGTATGCCTGTTGTGTGTAATAACTTCTGCATGTGCATCATCTTTCAAGTTTCGTATGCCTGAAATGTGTCCCTTTTAATAAAGAATGTATAAGTCAGACTGAACAGTAAGGTCCATCAAGAATGCAGTAAATGAGCCCTGTCTGCGATCGTCTCTTTCGTTTGAATATTAACATTTGCTGTCGAGCACAATGAAAGAGCTTCACGAAACTACGACCTTCATAAGTCCATAATAAGGACTGTCCAATCTCGGCACAATATAAAATTCATTAGAGCTGTTTATTGACTATTATGTTGTCTTCGAATCTGACTGGTCAACATGGCAGGGGCAGATCCAAAGGACCCCAGTTTCCAGAAAGCTTAGTAAACATAAAACAGTATGATCAGCTTGTTTTTTAAGCGTGTGTTCAATTATCACTGTGAAGGTCCACTATTATACCAAGTAGAACAGAAGTCTGACCTCAATTAAAACTACCAACTGAGTTCATGCTTGAAATTGTCTTAAAGCTTTTAAAACCTTAAAAATCCAAAAACACTAAAAAATAATTATGGTAATTACAGTATTGGAATGAACATCTGAAGTCTTTGGGCTTTCACCTAATCATGAAATGTGTCAAACTGTTGTTTAGCAATCATTAATTCGTGCTTGTTACTACTGTTTCCATTCCAAAGGAATCCAGCGGAACTTAGAGTTCTAGTTCATTTTCCACCTGAGCCAACTGGAATCATCACCACTCTACAACATTCTGGCTAATCAGCTAATCAGAAGGGGAAAGGTTGTGTCTGGAGGCAGCAGGAGAGGAGGAAGAGTAGGAGAGTGAGGCTGTGGACTTTAAATGCTGGTAGTATGATGGAGAGAAGGAAGGTTGATATATTGTGCATTCAGGACACCAGATGGATGGGAAGTAGGACCAGGTGTATTGAGGAGGTTTCAAATTGTTCTATCACGATATGAATGGGAGGAGAATTGGTGTAGGCATTGCTGTGAAGGAAGAGTATGTTGGGTGTGTGTGTGGTGGGTGGGTGTGTGGGGGGTGGGGGGGGTGGGGTGTAACAAAAAGCCCCTCCAATACCTCTGGGGCCAGGCTCCACTCGAGGGCTGCTGCCCTGCATTAAGGGGCTTTATGTTCATTGGGGGTGTGGCCTCATCTCTGTATCAGCTCTTTTGTGTTTTGTGTTTGGGTATATAAGCCTGGTTTTTGTATTAGTTCTTTGTCTGTTCTCCCTCACGATACTTGTAAGGTTTGGTTTCGTTCAGGCTTCTTTGTGTTCATGTTTTTGGCCATTGCACCCTTTTTTCCCTCTGTTTTTGGAAATAAAAGAAGACATGGAAGAAGTCTGCATCTGTGCCTTCTGCCTGGGCGAGCCAAGCCCTCCCATGACAATAACTGTAGTCAGTGTTGTCAACCATTGGTGTAAAAAGTAGCAAACTAATAATCACATGATACCGCTAACAATGGTGGATTGAACAGGAAACTGGTGGGGTGTTTTTTTGTTATTGCCCGGGTAGGTTGTCAATAAATGAACAAAAAGTCGCTAAGGTCTGTAAAGTTGCAAAAAAATTGGTAACAGTTTTGCTAAGTTGACAGCAGTAATCATAATCACCTAAATGTCAGTCTACACAAGCCATGAATATTTCAGGCAGCTATTGTGGGATTACACATGTTGCATGAACATCAATGGTGGCAATTTCTAATGTTTTAAACCAGAAAAATGAGCTGAAGATGGACAAAGTATCCCATTTAGCCTGCTACTGCTATTAAATGTCTGTGTACTAATTTCTTATTTTATTTCTTTATGATAAAAGATTCATTCATGTTACACAGCAACTTGTAGCAGCCAGCAGCAGAGGTTAACTCAACAAATGCCATAAGTGTAAACCATAACAATAGTACAAACAGTTCTCACTAAGGCATCTAAATGCAGGACTAAACGACTGTAGTTAACTGACAAGCAGTGAATCATAATCATGGATTTCTTCTACTTTGAAATGAATTCTGGGAAAGTCCCTTCCTGATGTGTCCTTCATAAAACCCAGTTGAGGATATGTCTGGGTATTTGATCTGTTCCTGGCTAGATCTAAACTTTAAATTAGAGCCATACTTGCCCCATGGTCTGATGTCTTAAATTTCTGATTTGATTGGTCGAGCCCAGCATTACAATTTTCTCTAATGCCAAATGGTAAAGGGAAGAATCTCCATCTTATATTAGAGAATTTCTAGGACACCCTATCCAAATGTTTTGGAACAACATATTTAATGAGAACTTCTGCTTGACTGGCTCTGTGAGAAAGTACATTGCAACCAGAATGGTTTAAAATGTGCTTGCCTCTTGTCTACTCATCACCATAGTGATGAAGGAGTTTATCGTCTGTCTGACCAGTGATGTAATCTTAGCGTATGCGGTGTGTAATGAGGAGACTGTAGCACTGTAATTCATCTGCATAAGCACATTGCGGAAACAGCCGCTCCATATTACACACATTACATCCTTGTTGACATTTAGAAACAGGAATTATCTTACTCATTCACTCGAGTGACTCACATTCAAAACAGCACTTACCATTTGCTCCTTTTGTTTTTTTCCCAGTTAGTTCCACAAATTTGATTTCTCCTAGCCGGTCTGAAACATTGTTGGATGATTAGCTCTGTAAGGATTGTGTTTTTGTGCCGTATGATTATTCTGTTTTATTCATATTTAAGTTGCTTTTTACATTGTTTTTGGTAAATGGGGTCCAGGGTATTTAGACTTTGGCCTTGACCAGGCTTCCTGGAGTAATCATTTATTTGTACAGTGAAATACTTTTTTATTTGTACTCTTTTATTTCTGCTGCAGAAATATGGGGAGAACACTTTACTGTCTCACATACAAAGTCAACTTAGATGTAAGACATGGCCCCTTTAATAACCCACACATTACACTTGTAAACATACAAACTGGCGATGGATTAGGAGTGCAGCTGAGACCTTGGAAGATAACGGGTTCATTAAGCCTTTAGTGTCAGGTTGCCCAAATCTAGTCCTGGATTGACAGTGTCCAGCACAGTTTGGTAGTTCAACTCCTCAAACACTAAACCTCACAATTAGTAGGTGAGAACCAAGTGTGTTTGAGCAGATAAATCATGAAACTATGCTGGACACTGGCCTTCCATGACTGGAATTGAGCATCCCTGCTATAGTGCCTTTAGTGTGTTTCCATTGCACCCGATTCTGGATTTACACTCACCAGATCTTCCAAGTGTTTGTCTCTTATACCTGAAATGTATAATTAAAATAGTGAATTCATGAGCTTTGAAGAACCCACATCCCAACCATTTAGGATGCAAAAGCCAGCGCATTGTTTGTGCCATAGCATGCCTGGACAGATGGAGAGGGTTGTGTCCGGAAGGGCATCGAGCATAAAGTCATAAAACAGATTCCCATATCAGATCAGTTGAGGCCCAGGTTACAAAGAGCTGCAACTGGAACTATTGTTTTCAATGGAAACTGTGTATCCAGATAGAAACTGATCATCTGCTGTGGTGAACCCTAACAAATGCAAACAAAGGAAGCAGAAGACTTTCCAGAACATTTAAAAGGAGGGTCCATTAAGAATTCAGTTAAAAGGAGGGTCCATTAATAATTAAGTCCATTTAGAAATCAGAGACTATGTGTCACACATAGTCTCTGATGTGATTATTAGGTAGACGAAAAGTCTCAGAAAAGCTCCCTGCATCTGCTTCCCAAGTGTTCCTGCGAAAGTATCTTTCAAGTAGAAATGTTAGGATTTTAGGTGTCATCTGCATCTGGTGATGCTAAAGCTTACTTCTGTGTACAACAAAACCAAACCCCAATGCAACAGTCCTCGCTCAGAAAAAAGTGTTTGAACTCAAACTCCCCTAAACAGCAACTGTTACTAAGCTCTTTATCAGTGAGAAAAAAGTATTAAACAGTGTGAAACTCTTGTAGGAGACTCAGGCCTGAGACTTTCTCACCCGCCTGACTCACTGCATGATTGATTGTTCTATAAACGAGTGATGTATTAATTAGCACTGTTTCACAACATATTACGCCCCTACACTTTACCAGGTTTGTTCATGATATTCTATGATCTATGGGGAAAAAAAAGGCGATTTACAGAACCAGAAAGATTTGGTAATGCTTGCATTTGATGATTTATCCAGGTAAGTATGATGTACAAATATACGTGTCATGTACACTGGGGGACCACTTTTTGTCGAGGCTCATTACATCCTGACCACTTTTGGAAAGACTGATAAATCCTCACCTCAAGAGAGTTTGACTTTGCTTGCTCTGGTGATTTAGACCCCCATGGCTGTAGCAAAGCCCAGCTTGCAGATGACAGCCAGCATCACAAGCCTCCAGGCGCTGGTAGACACTGTGCACAAGGACTAATCACTGTCCAATCACTTTTTTCATGCTACACCACTACACTGCTACAAACCTACACTGCTACACATTTTGGTGGCATTTCGATAAAGCAACAAATATTTATTAAACACCTTTGGTTTTTTTCCTGTAATAGAACGATAAATAAAATCAGTCATAACCTCGCCCAATCAGTCTAACTTTTTAAAAGAATATGCCAGACTTCTAAAATCAGAACAGATGCTTTTCAAAAGCATAACCACCTTACAGGCTACTGAAAATACGACCTGAAGGAAGAGCAGTCAAGCAAGACAGAAATATGAGACCAGCAAAAAAAATGGGGTTATCATACATATATATATATATATATATATATATATATATATATATATAAAACCTCAGAAATCCCTCAACTACATCCAGTCATTTAAAACAGGTTATGTTCAGCCCACTGCTCTGCTGGCTTTTAGGCATCAGGCAGATGGCCCAGGGCACGCAGATAAAGAAGTGTGTACTATAAGTAATTTGGTGATGAACAAAGATATTGCTTTTTATTGCTGGAGGACACTGCCTACATGCTCCAAGACTCTGTCCTTGTCACTCGGTGGCAGCTTGTGTCTTCAGATAGCAAAGCAGGCGAAGCGAGCTCTGTACATATCTGAGCTCAATTGGCAGGAAAGACAAGCTCGCCAGGGCAAAGCAACAAATCCCCTTGGCTGACAAACCATAACAAGAAATTGGACAATCTATCTATGGTTACATCCTCATTAGCCCTTTTAAACGTCAGTCTGCCCAACAGAAAAACCTGGGAAGAAGTCACATCACTTCAATTTCAGACTTATTCAATTAGGAAAGGGAGAGCCTGGTGATGGCAGTTAATTGAAAGTAAGTTTTGTGTTTGGCCTTAAGGAGTTGAAGTTTGGAGTCTGTGGAATAAAAGCAGGATAGTTCAGGTCTTCAGCAGGGGACAGAAAAACATAGTGCAGTGATGCAGATGAAACATCCCTCACTAATCAATATCAGCCAGTCTGCATGTGGTTACTTCCCCTGGAACTTTGGCATGGGAAGGACTATCAGGGTAAGAATACACAAACTCGACTGCAGATTGGGTCTGATAAGTTCAAGCGACAATGTTATTGTTAAAGGGAACACTGCTGTTAAACAGCACATTAGTTGTTTAAAGTGTTTGCAAACCAAATGTTCTTGCTTTTGTTCATATAGCAGTACTTTTAAAATAAAAGTGTGTGATACACTACTTTTGAATTATTTAATTTTGTGTATAACAATGTGATTAATCGCGATTAATCACAGAAAACCAAGTGATTTATATATATTTTTTTCTTTTATCTTTTTTTCTCCCTGTTGACATAAGGATAAATAATAGAAATAAGATGCAGACAGAAGCAGAGGCATTGTTAGGACTTTGTGGACCAGAGAGAGTGGGGTAGTGTGTAGGTCCATTTGTTAAGGACTTTCAAGGACTACCCCTTCACATGACACATGTGATGTACAGCTAAACATGATGTTATTTTTAACGCACTTACACACAACACATACTCTTGCAACATGGATGACAGAAATAGTGCCACCGGTCTTAATAAGTTCTCTGTAATGTCTGATTTTAACTCATTAGGCCAGGCTGAGCTTTGCATTTCATTTTTTCAGTTACACCTCTATGCAGTTGTGACATCCTGAAAGTGGTGACTGCTGCCACATTTAAGGTGGAACACAGCATCATGACTGAAAATAACAATGCACCAGTCTATAAAAACCGAATCAAAAACCTCACATAGCTTATGTCCACTCTTAACATTGCAGGAGGCACACCAGATTCCACCTGTGTAATCAGTTGGTCTTGGTTTTCAAAAACCTGGACACTCTTTAGTGAGGGCAGACAATAATCATGAAAAGCAGAGGCAAATCACATGTAGTAAAGTTAACTGTTAATGGCTGGCTGCTTGGCTAAACACTGATTGCCACTACCAAAGACATGCAACCCTTACGTGCAACTGGACTTTAAGTTGAATGTAAATGGACTATCCAAATAAACTGTTACCCTCTAATTTGATCATACTTTATTTGCGTTGTCCCACATAGATTATCTCTAGATCATGGGTGCCGAATCCTAGAAAAATAGTACCAGATACCAGATTTGCCTAATTGAAAATAGTGTGGATTTGGCGCAAAAGTGGCAAGAAAGTGGGAGTGGGGGAGACGAATCCCCTAAACCAGGGGTCTCAAATCTGTCCAGAAAGGGCCGCTGTGGGTGCAGGTTTTTGTTCCAACCAAGCAGGAGGCACACCTGATTCCACCTCTGTAATCAGTTGGTCTTGGTTTTCATTTACTCAGGTGTAGCTTCTTCCTGGCTGGAATGAAAACCTGCTCCCACAGCTGCCTTTTCTGGACATGTTTGATACCCCTGCCCTAAACCCTCCCTAGTTTTAGCACCAGTGCATCTAAAGCTGAAACATCCAAAACACCTTGCAGATCATGATAGAATCGTATTCATTTCTGCATGCACTATAGCCAGCTAGCCTGTGAACAGACTCGTCAGACACATGTCACATTCAGATTAATGTTTATTGACCCCTTTGCCCCAAAGGCTGTGGCATTATTATGAGAACAAATGACCAGAGCAGGCCAGGCTCTCTCCTGCTGTGGGGAGGAGGCCACTGCCGAGAGATTGATGCTCTGTAGCCCTTGTTACCCCAACGCTATTCATTTTGCATTTGCTTTCTCCCAGCGAGCAGAACAATGACAATGTGCAGCTGATCGTAAAATCCCTTTCCCTCACAGTCTAGGTACACCTACGGAAGGAGATGTATAGAATCATTATTGAAATAAACAGAGCAAAACGGAAGGAAGTGTGATAAGCTTAATATCAAGAATTTGGGCAATCTGCTAAGTTGCAGTGGCCTCAGTACACCAACACTTTTTAGTGTGCAAGTGTAGTTTTCAGTCAACTTTCACACCAAACCTCTGCTCACGTGTGTATCAGTGCATGCCTACAACCTCCAGACCTGCTTCCGTTAAGATATCATCTACACTGTTTACATCTACACTGATGTATGAACACTGTGCTGGTTTCTAGTTACTGTTCACCTCTGCTAGAGTTTGTGTTGTCTGTGACTGTTGTAGACCATTTTATTTACTGCAGGAATTCACCACCATGCTCAAAGTCATGCTGTACATTCTACCCAGCGCAAACACTATCAATGCACTTACCGAACTTTACTAAGCCATCAGTGACCTTTAAAACTTACACCAGACAAAGTGTTTATTTTTGATAGAGATTTTGCAATTTGGATTTGGATCACCCTAAATTCCATCAGTATGTGTACACTGCAATGAGGGTGAACTGAAGCACATGCTCCAAAAATTCACAGCCACGACACTGGAAACATATGCCACATGTGGCAGGGCATCCAGGCTATCACCAACTACAATGCATCTCTAACTGCCTGTGATGGTGAGGCCTCACTTCCAGATGCACTGAATCACTTCTGCACACAGTTTGAAGCAAGAATGGCATGGCAGCAAGGAAGACAAACCCACCCCCCAATGACCAGGTGCCCTCTTTGACCATGGCTTTTGTGAGGAAAACTGCTTAGATTCAACCAACGGAAGGCTTCAGACCAAACAACATTCCTGGTCATGTACTCAGAGGATGTGCAGACCAGCCGACAGATGTTTTCACAGACATCTTTAATATCGTTCACCACAGTCGTTCCAACATGCTTCAAAGCCACCACCATCATCAACATGCCAAAGAAGTCATCAGTTTCCTGCCTCAATGACTAGCGTTTTGTCACTTTAAACACAATAATTATAAAGTGCTTCAAGAGGCTTGTCATGAGGCACATAAAGTCACAGCTGCTCCCCTCACTGGACACCTAGCGGTTTGCATACCTAAGCGCTCAATGGATGATGCCATTTTCACCACTCTACATCTGGCCCTCAGGCACCTGGACAAAAAGGATACTTAAATGAGAATATTGTTCATAGACTTTAGTTCAGCATTCAACACTATCAGTCCTCAACTTCTGCTTGGGTGGCTGAGACTCCTGGGCCTGAACACCTGTGAGACCGGAAGCAACATCTCCAGTACCACCACAATTAGTACAGGGGCCCGCCCATTGCTCTGTACTCAGCTTTCTGTTATTCACGCTGCTGACCCATAACTATACAGCTATGCACAGCTCAAACCACATCACCAAGTTTGCTGAAGACACGAATGTGGTGGGTTTGATTAGCAGGAACAATGAGGTGATGTACAGAGAAGAGGTACGATGGCTAATGGACTGGTGCAGAGCCAGCAAACAGCTGAGAAGCTCATCTGGGTCTCTTTCCCTTCTTACATGCTGCATTCGCAAAGCCACCAGCATTGTTGATGACCCCACATATCCTTTACACACCCTTTTCTTCCTCCTCCTGTTTGGCAAAAGATTCTGTAGCGTACAAGCCTCCACTACCAAATTGGGAAACAGTTTCTTCCCTCAGGCCATCAGACTCCTCAATCAGAACTGAAACACAAACTGTACGCACACACACACACACACACACACACATACCCCTAAACTGAACGTCTTCCTTCTCCTAGCACAATTAATATACACACTGAACTGTTCTGCCTTTAAACAACTTACACTCCAAGTGCCACTGTAAATACCCCTCTATTTATTATATACTGCATATTCTGTCCTGCTGATATTTTTGCACAGTTATCACTTATTGCCGTCTATCTCTAGCCTGCATTTTTGCACACCTACCACCTCCACTGCTAGAACACAGTATCTGTCAGAATTATTTATTCATTCAAACATTAACTGCACTAAATGTTATCTTGTCTGTTTGTAATATTTTTCTTTGCACTCTTTGTACTCTGTGTTTTTGTTCTGCCTGCACTTATGTAGTTTTGTGATGGTGTTTTTCTTATTGTGTTGCACCATGGTACTGGAGGAATGTTGTTTCATTTCACTGTGTACTGTGTATATGGCTTAAAAGACAATAAACCCACCTGACTAGGTTTGTTCTTTTAGGACCCCAATGGCTGAGCAGCTCAAATTACAGCTGTCAAACCCATGGGATAAGAAATAATTTTGGTCCCCAATGGTTTATAAGGAGATGCACAAATGCTGCTTCTTTGTTGTGGATGTAGGAATGCCCTGTAATAGGAATGTCCTGAAGTTTAGAACTAGAACTATAAGATAAGATAAACCTTTATTAGTCCCACAAGTGGGAAATTCGATATAATATGGTTAACAAACACTGGAAGTTAATAGTTACCCAAATAATTTCTATAAATACATCCCCAAAACTTTGGACATGCTCAAACTGCATCTGTACTGAGGTGAAGCAGACTTGTGGATGTGGTTTAGGTCACAGTATGGCTTAAAAGCTGCGGCCAATTAGATTGTCAGTGTATGGAACAGTAGTTGATTGTGTCATGCTCTCAGATATGATCATGAAGAAAATTATTGATATTTTATTACATCAGTTGATCAACCACTCTGGGGTCCAAAGTAATCTATAACTTTGCATATATTTAAATAGACTTGTCAGCCTGTGTTTTGGTGACAGGCCCCCAAAATGGTCAGTAGGTGGCGATGGAAATCATTTCAACTACTACTACAAACTGAAACAAACATGCATTTGTCTTTATTATGATCAAACAATTTAACAGTTGTATTATTTTCAACAGCTCTTGAAATCTGAGAGTGCAAAACGCCCCCAGTTTCCATGTTTATAAACTTAACTTGTCATAAAATTAAGCTGTAGCCACACACAGCTGGGTGTCCAAGAGAACATAACTGGCTTTACTCTCGCTGGGTGGGTCGGGTAGTCCTCCCTTCCCTTGATCACTCAGCACAATACTAGCCAGCTCAGGCATCTGTTAGCTGAAGTAACAGAATTAGCGGTTATCGTGCTCACCTTTGCTCTCCTGAGCTTGGGCTTTTCCCCTCCTCTCTTTCATTTTGGTTTATCCAACTGATCAGCCTCACCTTCATTTCATTACTCTGCCATACTTAAGCGCAGGTCTGTTCATTCATGCATTTCATTTTACAGCAGTGATACTGTTACCTTGTATGCCTGGCTCAATGACCAGCCATTCAGAGAATATTATTTTTACTGAACAAGCCAGTCATTTTAGATTCTTGCAAGTGCATTCCTGTTTGTTGATCCAGGCAAAATGACTCTGCCTCACAGGAGCAATCTGGTATTCCTTATTGAGCTGCTTCAGTGTTTATAGATATCAGAAATACATGTATAGATATTGCCTGATATGAGCCTGGGATTGTAAGATACAGCTGAATACCTTTATCATGGAAAGCTCTTCATTCATGCTCTATTTTCAGGTAAGGTAAAAATAGAAACAATAGTAGAAAACTATATGAAAAAAGTGGAATTTAGCTTCACTAGAAGCTATCACATTGTTACCAAAATAACAAAATATGTTGTAGATTTCCTTTGATAAGAGTTTTATTGCCATTTTCTTACAATCTTTTACAGCTAGGAATGTTTATGTTTAATGAAGTAGGCCAGATAAGCTAGTCTATGCTGTCAGTCGCTCACTGGGCTTCAAGGATTTCCTTTGCCTTTGTCCTGATCCGGCCTTCAGGCCTGGTAAAGGCACTGTGTTCTGTCCCTGTGCTCTTATAATGTAAAATACAGCTATAAAATTTCAGCAAAACAGCAACAAGAGGCTGCTCAACATTAAACACTTCTCTGTAAGAAGGGTCTCGAAAGGGTTTTTAACAACAATGATGTATTCTGTTATACACAGCAGATGGAAGCTCAGTCTAGGTCCCATATTTTCTTAAATCACTGTTTAAAATCACTTTTTAAAAGACACTTTATTTGAAGGCTACATAGGAACTCCATGACACATGCATTAGCCTAGAATCATGATTTAAGTGACACTTGTTGCATAGCATAATAATAGTGTTGTTACCATTGCTCTAACTGTCTTGACGCTACAGTGTTTAGTGTCAAAACAATTTATATTAGTAAATATGAGCCCTCTCATTGCTCTGTGTGCTGATATAATAGCATTTTTCTTTTTTCCACCCTGTCCTCATCCTTGTTCTTAGCAAAGTTATGCCCCTGATGGTTTGCTCTTGCCAAATATTACCCCCAGCTGCCACATATAATTCCTGTTTATTCTGTGGCCAGACTGCAGGGAGGCATGGCTGGTTTAGGGAGCTAGCATGTTAGCATTAGCATGGCCCAACCTGGCCATGCAGCCAGATGCACTAGACCAAAAGACTGTGATCGGCTGCTGCGCGAATACACTTCAGTCTATTACAGAGACTGGCTAGGTCGCAGCTGGGGGGCTGCGGTGGGTGCAACGCCTGCTGACCTCCGTTCTGAGCTAAGCTGTTTGGACAGGCCCAGTAATGAAGACACTCAGCCTATTTTCACTGCTGTCAGACAGAGCACCCATCGCCTAGCAGCCTCTAAACAGACAACCCGGTCCTGTCGACTTGCTGCTGCAAAGGTTTTTTTCGACCTGGAGTAAAAAACAGCTAAACATCTAATGTTGTGATGTGACAAAAGGAGAGGACAAGCTGCGACAGGGAAACCACGAAAACACATAGGGCAGAAAGAGAGATCTCTAGAATGCGAAAATAGAATGCACCGGTGCATTAAAACTATCCAAAGCGGTCTCACCCTTTGAGCTCTGTCACCATCAAAAGGCATTAACTGTCTTTATGCCTGTCTGTTCATGACTCCCAGCAAGCACATGGTCTCCTAGTCTTCATCAAAAGGAGCAGATGCAGCATAAACACCCAAAGCAATCCGGTAGAGAAAGGCTTGACTTTTCTGACTCTCTGCAATGAACAAACTTTTTTTTCACTTCTTGCGCTACGGGCTTGGCAGATTGCTCTCTGCAAACATCCCTTTATCTGAGTGTTGCAGGCCCAATTCTGCTTTGCATCACTTCTGTCCTTTGGCTACAAGGAAAGGCTCATCAAAACCCATTTTCCAATCCATTCCCTTTGAGTATCTTTCCTTGCAACATGAAAAGTTATATGATATAAGGGCACAAATTCCCAAGTATTACAATGCATATGGCTAGGGGTTGGCCATTGTGGCCTCTGTTCAGACAAGTTTCAGCATTTTCTTGTCTAGAATGCAAGTGCACCTCAGATGTTTGGCCACAGCACCTGATGATGACAGTGCTCAGTGGCAGATATGCGAATGGCTGGCAACACTTGGTTCAAGTCAAGGCACTTGTCCCACATTCAGGTGTCTGACAAATGCATTCAAAAGTAACGCTTCCTTTATCGTGAAACACCTTGCATAATGAGTCTTCGCTGAGTCTGCCACTAATTGAAAATGTGACAAGTAGAAAGGACAATCTCTCACTTTAATTCATTATGCCTCCCAGCGTACTCTGAATATGCAGGCTGAGAGAGATAGTTAACAAAGTTGTGGCATTTGTTGCAAGTGTGGGCAACTTCACGAGATGTCTTATGCATGGCATGAATGCTGACGCCATTGCTAGTCCTAATCTTCCCTTGAATTCTTAACAAATAGTATACTACCAACACTGTCCCTGGGGTGATACATCTCAAGGATACATCTCCAGAACCATTTGTTGTACAATGTTCTATTTGATCTATATTAAGTATATTAAAGTCGTTAATTTGAAAAAATCAATATCATTGGATTTTAGCTTGTTTTTTAGCTATTTTCTGGACTTTTTAATTAGTATATTTATCAAATATTTATCATATATACATACACACACACACACACACACACACACACACACACATATATATGAATATATATATGTTTGTGTGTTTGTGTGTGTGTGCGTGTGTCTGTGTGTGTATATGTATATATGATAAATATTTGATAAATATACTAATTCACACACATAAGATATTCACACATATAAGATAGACCTTCACACATACAAATTTAATATACGTGATTTGTAATTACCATGCTGGTATTTGCTGATATATGTGATTTGTGATTACCATGCTGATATTTGCTGTTCTACTTCATGATCAAACAACGTCAAATGTATTTCTGCACATATTTTTATGCATTTAGGTTGAGAAGCTCATAAAACTATATTCAACCACTGCGTCTACATCAGTTTACCATACTTTCATGACTAGCCCTCCTTATCCTCCTCCAGTTTCCTTCACCTATGAAATAAATTTTAACATCTATGCTCCCATCACTTTCAGGTGAATACTTCACAGACAGTAGGTGTTGAACATCAACAGCTCCTCAGTGGTGTTCATCCAGAGCACCAAGTTCCTCAGTGCTCACATCACAGAGAACCTCACATGGACCCTGAACATTGGATCCATTGACAAGAAGGCCCAGTAGAAATGTCATTTCCTGCAGAGACTGAGGAGAGCTCACCTCCCCACATCCTCCACACATTGGACCATTGTTGACAAATCTATTGTCACATGCACGGGTCACATGACGTGCACGGGGCACCGGAAATGAGCGCGTCACAGGATATATAAACTGGATGTGAGCAGTTCCTCTTCGCTCAGTCATTGAGTCTCCTACCTGGTCCGACCGATGGTTAATCTGCTTACCGTGAGTACTCCTCATCCTTCTATGTGCATGTTTGTGAACATGGGTTCCGGTGGGAATCTTAACTCTGTTGTAGAGCTTCTCTCCGCACTTGGGATTATCCTTCACGCTACACGACCACACTTATTGGCCAGGTACGTTCCTGTCTCTCTCCATCACGTGACAGAATGACTGAGCCACTAACTGTGAGTCCAGCGGATTGGCTCGCGCTGGTGTCTCTGGTGAACCGGCAGGGGTAAGAGATCGCAAAACTGCAGCAGGCAGCTGAGTGGGCTGCCGCAGTCTTGAAGTCCGACTCGGATGACTGCTACTGTTACTCTACCTTCACCACCCAACTCAAGACTGCGTTTCAGCACCCTGACAGCGAGGTGGAGGTTGCTTCTCGATTATACCACCTGCGGCAGAGAGACCGTCCGATTAGCAAGTACACTGCGGAGTTCTGTACTCTCGCCGTACAAACCAACTGGGGGGACTCCGCTCTTCGGACGGCCTTTTACAAGGGGCTGGCCTCGCGATTTAAGGACCAACTCGCTGGGCGAGAGCTTCCCAACACTTTGGAGGGCATTATACAATTATACATGAGGATTAACCAGCGCCTGAGCTCTCGCCCCAAGGCTGCTCCTCGTACCCTGCCGCCACCGAGTCCTGTGACACACCGACTCGCCACCCTCAGTACTCCGGATCCTCCACCTCCTTCAGAGGCCCACTCAGGACCCGGGGAACCCATGCAGATAGGGCACGCCTCCCTGAACCCTGCGGAGTGGGCGAGAAGATATTGGGAGGGCCTCTGTGCTTACTGTGCCTCCCCTGAACACCACCCCGACATGCTGGGTCGATGGGTCTTCGCTTATTTAGATGATATCCTCATCTATTCGAAGACTGAACAGGAACATATCCAGCATGTCCGAGCAGTTCTCAAGAGGTTGCTGGCCCACTGACTGTTCTGCAAGTTGGAGAAATGCGCTTTCCACCAGTGCTCCACCACCTTTCTGGGGTTTGTCATCTCACCTCAGGGGGTGGCCATGGACCCTCAGAAGTTGGAAGCTGTGCGTAGTTGGCCTCTACCTGTTTCGCTTAAACAGCTCCAACGTTTTCTGGGGTTTGCTCATTTCTATCGCTGCTTTATCCGGGGCTTCAGTTCAGTCGCAGCACCTCTTACTGCTCTCACCAAGCCTTTCAAGTCACCCTTCCAACTCACTCCTGCCACCACTCAAGCCTTTCATCAACTCTGTCAAGAGCTGATGAAACGTGGTGATAATTTCTTGGATTCCGTGTGAAGGTTGAGGTTGCGGGTGGAGGCACCTGCGGACCAACTGTTGGGCCGACGGGACGTCAACCTCCGGTTCCTAGTGCTCAAACATTGGAGGTTGGAACCCACAACAAACCTCAAATGGACTGAGGCCGGCAGCTGACGATGTTAACAGGTTGTGAGACAACTCAGCCCAAATGAGGTAGTCGGCCCAGGAGCGCTGTCGATCAGCGATGAAGCATCTCAGGAAGTGCTCCAGTTGTTTGACAGAGTTGCACCCATCCTCATCTACCCATTCGTTGTCTGGACTGACCATCAAAATCTCATAGGCATCCAGAAGTGAAACAATTGAATCCTCGCCAGGCGCGGTGGGCACTGTTTTTCGAACAGTTTCACTTCACCATCTCATACCGACCAGGATCGAAAAACACCAAGGCTGATGCCCTCTCCCGCCAACATCAAAAGGAGAGCTCCCGGTCGGACCCTGCGCCTGTGATTCCATCTGAGATCATTGTTTGGCCCCTCCAGTGGGAACTGGAAGATCGTGTCTGCCAGGGGCAGACCTTGGAGCCCCCTCTGGCAGAAACGCCGCCTGGACGACTCTTCATGCCATTCACCATCCGCTCCAGCGTCCTCCAGTGGGACACCCAGGAGTTAACCGCACCCTGAAACAACTCAAACGGGCCTTCTGGTGACCTAAGATGACTGAGGATGTCAGGAGCTACGTCCAGGCTTGTGCGGTGTGCACCAGGACCAAGACCACCAACCAACCCAGTTCCGGTGACCTCCAGCCTCTCCCGGTTCCTCACCAAACTTGGTCGCACATCGCACTGGACTTCATCACCAGACTGCCTGAGTCTAAAGGGAAGAACACCATCTTGACCATTGTTGATCGATTCTCCAAGGCCGTGCACCTGGTGGCGCTCAATGGACTCCCCTCGACGTAGTCCAATTGCATGGGTTCCCCAAGATGCCGTGGTCGTGACACCCAGTACCTGGTGGACTGGGAAGGCTATGGCCCGGAGGAATGGTCCTGGGTTCCCGGTCGGTTTATCCTGGACCCCACTCTGGTACAGGACTAACGTCGTCGGGTGTCCTCTCCACCTGATCCATCGGGAGACGGCCCTGGAGGAGGGGTACTGTCACGGGCACGTGACGCGCACAGGGCACCGGAAATGAGCACGTCACAGGATATATAAACAGGATGTGAGCAGTTCCTCTTCGCTCAATCATTGAGTCTCCTACCCGGTCCGACCGATGTTGAATCTGCTTACTCTGAGTAGTCCTCATCCTTCTATGTGCATGTTTGTGAACATGGGTTCCGGTGGGAATCTTAACTCTGTTGTAGAGCGTTTTCAGAGCAAACTGCATGAAGTATCCAGCCCTCTCGCTTCTCTCCACGCTTGGGCTCATCCTTCACGCTACACAACCACACTTATTGGCAAGGTACATTCCTGTCTCTCTCCATCACGTGACATCTATTGAGTCTGCATCTACCAACAAAATTATCACCACCCCCCTGATAGTGAGGACAGCCAAAAAAAATCATCGGGGTCCCTTTCCCTTCTGCCACAAGCATGTACATTCGCTAAGCCACCGGCACTGTGTTGACCCGACTACTATACCCTCAACCCCTTTCACACCCTCTCCTTCCTCCTTCTGTCTGGCAAAAGGTTCCCTAGCATACAGGCCTTCACTCCCGGGACAGTTTCTTCCTCAAGCCCATCAGACACCTGCATCAGATCTGTACACCCTACATGCACACACACTCCTCAATTGATCTATTGCCCCTAAACACACACACACACACACACACACACACACACTTGAACTGTTCCCCATAAACAAAAAAAATCACACCCAAACTAACATACAATAAATTCCCATTAAGATATACTGCACTATTTTTACATAATAATTGATTGTTATTCCCCACCTCATAAATCTTTGCATTTTTGCCCATTTAACTGCTTGACTGATAAAATATAGTATCTGATACAGTACTGCTCTTTTTTTGCACTCTGTGCAGGCCACTTCTTGTGTAGTCTTGTGTTGCATCTTGGTCCTGGAGAAACGTTGCTTCATCGCACTGTGTGCTATGTAGATGGTTGAAATGACAATCAACCACCTTGACCTGTGTGTGTGTGTGTGTGTGTGTGTGTGTGTGTGTGTGTATATATATATATATATATATATATATATATATATATA
>JBBJLS010072774.1:0-10157 GCA_037577275.1 Bryconaethiops microstoma
TACTGTCCACTTTCTGCCGTTACTAATCGAATTTCCCACTTGTGGGACTAATAAAGGTTTATCTTATCTTATCTTAATAACTGAAAACATCCTTTGCTGTGTAACTGAGCTTTCTAGGGATGATTTTATCCATCTGATAGACAGCTTAAGCAGAATTTTCACCAGATTTAGTGATAGGGTTGCTAGCTTACTGTTAGCATAGCAGATGTTACTGTTGGGAATTTCTGCTAATCCAGTCCATCACTTTGATTACTCGACAACACAAACTACATGTAATCTATCCCAACAGCATGACATTTCTCACACACATACAAAACATTGAACTTAACAAATTTATCAACAATATTCTTTTCAATAAACACTGTAGTTGCATGCTACTGTTTCTTATTACACTGAATGGGGATTTTTACCAGTGTTATGCAAAGCTTATCCAGCTTCACAACAGCAGCTAAAAACACATTTCTGGGTGGAGCATGGATAGATCAATGATCAACCACAATCAACAGAAACTTCTTCCCAAAGATCCCACTAGACACAGCAGAGGGGCAGTGAACCAAACTGCCCTGCACTGGACACACTCATCACTGACCACCAGGGCAACTCATGGAACTTCTCAATGGTTTTAAAGAAGCTGTGTCGCCTGAGTAAGTATGATCCACCACGGACAACAAACGGCTTTAGGAAAGAGATGACATCAGAGCTTTTATGTTGTTTGAGCTTTTTTCCTCTCTGTGTTTGGGATCTGCAGTACGGAAATATATAAAGTTTTTAAAAACCTGCCAATGTTTTTATTAACCCATTAGTGTCCACATCTGAAAATGTATTGGTCCATACATTGTCTGTGGTAGCCTGAGCAACACTCTGAAGGAATGTTTAGAGCTGGTCAAACTATATGGTTAAAAGTTACATAAATCTAGCTTTTTGGCTATGATAATTTTGCCAACAGAAAATCATAATTTTACCTGGAAGAAAGTAAAAACAATATTGATCTAAGGTGTACAAATGCAAAATACCAAATCAGACCAAGTTCTATGGCATTTTCTGCATCATATTAAATTGTTGGACATGAATAGGTTAACTGTGAACACTGAACATTTTCATACCGTTTTCAAAGCTTGTATGGGCACTTTTCATACTATTAGCAGGGCACGCTGGAACTGTTAACAGTGAGGAAAAGATCTAAAACCAAGCTGGGAGCTTCACTATGTTTTCTGCTTTGTTTTAGCTTGCGACTGGGCAGTGCAGGGCAGAAATGTCTGATTCACAGATACAAATACGCAGATACTGAATGCATCATCAGTCAGGCCAAGGGTCAGCGTCCAGTCTTGAGTCCAGACCCCAGCTCAGTCTCTTTTTCAGCTCAGCGTTTATTTTTCTATTTTTGTCATTTCTAGCAGCGGTCATCCTCATCTGTGTCACTCAGCAGCTCGCAGCCCGACGTGCCCCCTGTCGCCTGCGCCAGACGCTTCCGGAAATGCCCGTTGGGCACCTGCCAGGTGTGTCGCAACTGGGGGGCAGAGCTTATGGCATTGCTGCGCCCCAGGCTGGTTGCTATGGCAACCTCAAAGGTCAGCGTCTCCTCGGTGCAGGTGGAGTCCGGGCTGTTGAAGTCCTCGTGCAGGGGCAGGTATGGCTCTGAGATGTAGCGCTGCGGGGAGGCGTGACTTAAAGCCCCTGACCCCACCCTGTGGGACAGTGGCTCCTCTACCCATCGAGGTTCCCCCGCTTCTCCTACAGGCTGTGTCCGTGATTGCCCATCCTCTGTGGCCAGATGAGAGCGGCACACTAATGGCGAATAGGAAATATGTGGGCGGGGCCGAGAGGGCGTCTGAGGGAGCTGACGTCGCCCCCTGGGAGTTCCATTGTCTGAATGCAATGGACTAGCTGAGGATTCAGCCTGAAAATTAGAAAAGGAGCACTGAGATTTAGCCAGAGGATGAAAACTGTAACATGTAACCTGCCTCTTGTTTCATGCCTCTAAGAGCTACTACATGAAATTAGTACGAATATGAGGCCTGATGCCTGAGACATCATATCATGATAGTTTTGAAAAGGCCTAAAATGTATTTATTTAATCTACTTGCCATATTTTGCAGTAGTAGTCCCCAAAGCAAACTTATTATTAAAAAAATCAAAAGAAATGTGGAAGTGCAGTCGTCATTTGTATAGTAAATAAAGTTTCTATATTTGTGTTTTAGACATTGTGACCCCCGGTTCCCATCATCTCCACTGTAAAAATGAAATAACAACAGTAAATCATCTCACACCAAAACACTGTGAATGACTTAGATATCAACCACTGAAGCCAGTGTGTCTGTTTGTGTGCATGTGTGTGTGCATGTGTGTGTGAGTGTGTGAGTGAGAGAGAGAGAGAGAGAGAGAGAGAGAGAGAGAGAGAGAGAGAGAGAGAGAGAGAGAGAGAGAGAGAGAGAGAGAGGTCACCTGTGTGTGTGATGTATGTGACCTCCCTTGGCTGGGGGAGCGTGTGTGTGTCTCTCGTGTTTGGCTCCTGTCCTCTGAGTTACAGCGAGACGGATCTGGAGACAGCAGCCGCTTCCTCTCCTTCGATCGCCCTCTCTCTCTCCTCACTGGGTCTTTCAGGTTAGACCTGACACCTATACAGGCACATAATCTCAGTACATAATAATTCAAATGCAATTGTTATATGTAAACAAATGACATCGTTAGGAATACTAATGTTCTACACTATTGGTCACAGACTTGAAATAAAACATTTTTCTCAAGATAAGGCAACCTCCAATTAAGAATCTATGTAAAATATGATAGTGTAAATCAACATTTTTAAATCACCTGATTACAGTGGTGTGAAAAAGTTTTTGCCCCCTTCTTGATTCCTCATTTTTTCCATGTTTGTCACACTTAAATGTGTCAGATCATCAAACAAATTTAAATATTAGTCAAAGTCAATATAAGTAAACACAAAATGCGTTTTTTAAGTGAAGGATTTTACTATTAAGGGAGAAAAAAAATCCAAACCTACATGGCCCTGTGTGACAAAGTCAGGAAGGGGGCAAACACTTTTTCACACCACTGTATGCCTGTAGTGCATAGAAAGAAATGATGACTGCAGAGATTAAACATCAATGCTGACTGTGTTACTGTCCTTCTTACCTGACTATAACTATTGCAGTTTCAGTTGCAATGGGTTTTTTAAACCACAAGTGTTCCTCTGGTGTTATTAAGACATGTTTACAAATACATTGGCTAGCTGTTATGAACATGGTTGCCCAGGAACCACAGTGTTTCTTTCAGAAACATAAAAGGCTACTCTTGCAGTTCAGGATGAAAACTTGATGTACAGAAAGCAGCCTTGGCTTTACTCCATTTACTGGGTCTGACAGAAACTTCAGTCACTCCAAAGAACTCTGGCTTCATTCTCTAGGATGGATCGGCAGGAAAAAAGAAACCTGACACAGGTTTCTTTTTTTATCTTAAGAATAGATTTTCTCTCTGCCCACACTTTTACTTCTTAAAGTCTCATCATTTGAATATAATTGTAACGCTGACCCCTCTTCCCCTCCTAAACTCCTATGGAACCTCTCAGAGGAGCTGAGCATTATGTTAAGGATCTTTCCAGTTGAATGCGACCGTTCTCATTTTCCTTCTTCCATTAAAAAAGCTTCAATCAACCAATCACTTGTTAACACCTTGGGATCTTGAAATATGTTAATGCTTCTCTGTCCAATCCATCCAAATTTTTTCCAGCTTTTTTTCCTCATTACAGACCAGTGAGGAAGCAAGTAATCCACACATCTGTACATCTGTATACTTAAAAATCTGTGTATCTACCCACACATATGCAGACCTGTACATCTATATGCCTGCACACCTGCAAATCTATATACAAAAACATGCACTTCTTTATGCCCGCACACCTGAACATCTTTATTCCAGGACACCTGAGCATTTATATATCTGCCCATCTGCAGATATGACACATTTGGTCAAGAAAAGACATTCATAACATGACAAACACCTTAAAGGACTTATGTCTATAATGCCTTAGTCCAGACATAGGCCGTTTAAATAAAGATTTACTTACATTGTTACAGGACACGCATACAGTTTTATAAAGCAGGGTTTTTGAAGGCTGACCTCTAAAGCTCCTTTGTTTAGGTCTCTCTAGTCGGTCAGGACTGACCCTCTCCAAGGAAAATTCTTCCTGCCAAACACCGTTCACACACTGATCACCAATGGTGGAAAATGAACGCTTCATAAGCTTGCTCTCTGAGCTTGCCTACAAAACATACACACACAGATAAGGAACACAGTGTAAATATGCATAGAAAACCAATTCACCACTCCATCTAATGAATGAACACAAACAAACCCACACAAATATATGAGCTGAGAACAGAACACACAGGTTTGATGATCTAGTAGTCATTGACCCTAACAAAAACACCTCCCTCTCCCAGCTATCAGTGCTCTATATAATAGTGTAGTGGCTACTGTTTTCCTTAGCTCAGACCACCAGCTTTGGTAAATTATATAAATTATTTGATGGTTGCTAGTGTGTTGATAACTAGTTGATGGTATCCCAGGCTAGGGTCTTGTTAACTGGTTGCTATGGCAGATCAGATGGTTGCTAGGGTGTTGCTACGAAGTTGCTATCATATCTCTATGCTGTTCCAGGCATCACAAGTGGATGCTAGGGTGTTGGTAACCAGTTGCTTTCATATCGCCGGTGTTTGCTAAGGCATTGCTGCTATGGTGTTCCAGACAGTAGATGCTTGGAGGTTGCTTTAGTATCCCAAGTGGTTGTTAGGATAATGCTTGTGTGCTTGATGTGTGCCTAAAGTGATATAAATTCAGTACACAAACTTTTGCCTGCCATTCATTCTTAAGGTGGAAAATAGGGAAAAAAAACCTATGTGGAAACAGTATGTTTGATAAAAAAAAAAAATCAAGCACACAATCCTCGGTCAGGGCAAACATTCCAGAGTTGGTTAGGGGGAAAATCTCAAAAACTGCAGGGAGGGTTAGTGACAAAAATCCAGCAGAAAGAGAAGAATAGCCAACACAAGGCTAGGCTAATACAGACTAATCGGAGCCGCAGTACCTGTGGCTCTACAGCCAGCCGAGGCATGGAGGAGGCTCGGATAGACACAGCCCTCTCCGGCACCTGCAGCATGGAGCTAAAGTCTCTGTGCTCTGGCACCTATTCAGTAAAAGAGAAAGAGGGCATGGAGGGAGATAAGTCTGAACCAGAAAAATATTGAACAGATATTTTCAACTGCTTGGACAGCTGTAACCTTTATGACCGTTATACTATTTCTGGACACGCATTGTCAAAATTAGGAGGCAAATAAAAGATGGGGAAAGGAAAGCAAGTTGAGAAAGAAAGCAGAGGTGCAGCACCATGAAAGTGCAAGTACAAGATTCCGGCATAAACAAAAACCTCATACAAAAGTATCCAAATGAGCCAAACAAACCTCTCCACGAGATAAAAATGAGAAGAAAAAAAAAAGAGTGCGCTGGCTCGCAGGCATCCCTCTCCTCACATAAACTTCTCAAACCGGTAAGAGCATTATGTTAGCAAGGAATTTTAAAAAAGCATTTAATGTTATCCTAAAATTGCAGACACATGTCTCAAAATTCTTTTAGCTGCAAACTCATGACATCACTGTCACGTTTTGGCTGTGCTCGCTCAGGCAGGAGACGCAGAAGCAGACTTTCATTCTTTCTTCTATCTTTATTTAGGAACGCAAACAAAACAAGGAATTGGCCGAAACTCAAACAAAAACAAACTCGAACACAAACCAGGATTAGTGTGAGGGACGACAGACACTGAGACAGGACACAATGAAACTTAAATACACAAAACACCTGCTGTACTTAATCTCCACGTGTATCAACTTAAAAGTCCTTAAACAAAACTTAAACAATAGCGGCCTCTAGCAGCCGCTGACTGGGGATGTAACAGAACCCAAACGGGCCACCAGGCCAACACAAAGACGGAGGAGGGGAGGTGTCAGAAAAAACAAAGAGGACCCTCTGATAACTCAGGGGCCGGGCTCCACTTGAGAGCCCCTCCCTTTCATCTGGGGCAAGGCATCCTTCAGAGCCACGGCTGGAACCGGGGCCTCAGGAACAGGGACGGGAGCCACGGCTGGAACCGGGGCCTCAGGAACAGGGACGGGAGCCACGGCTGGAACCAGGGCCTCAGGAACAGGAACGGGAGCCATGGCTGGAACCGGGACCTCAGGAACAGATGCCACGGCGGGAGCCACGGCTGGAACCGGGGCCTCAGGAACAGGAACGGGAGTGATGGCGGGAGCCGGGGCCTCAGGAACAGGAATGGGAGACACAGCTGGAATCGGGGCCTCAGGAACAGGGACGGGAGCCACCGCTGGAACCAGGGCCTCAGGAACAGGAGCCACGGCTGGAACCGGGGCCTCAGGAATAGGAACAGGAGCCACGGATGGAACCGGGACCTCAGGAACAGGGACGGGTACCACAGCTGGAACCGGGGCCTCAGGAACAGGAGCCTCAGGGACAGGCGGCTGAAGCTGCTGTGAGGCTGGTGTGGGAAGCCGGGGCCGTCTTGGCGATGGGACTGGATGTAGAAGGTGCCGTGGGGCCGGCGTGGGAAGCCGGAGCCATCTTGGAGCCGGGACAGGAACTTCACGTACCTTCTCTCAAGCTGGAGCTTCTTGACCCTGGAGCGCGGCAGCTTGGCTCTGTGGCTTCACAGCTTCCTGGCTGTGGGTAGGAACCCAGGTTGAAATTGTCCACTCAAGCCATTCCAGTTGGCTTAGTAATTCCTGGACACGCTGCTGGCAGGCCGTGAGCCTGGCACCGTCGCTCATGAGCCTGGCTGTTACGGGCTGTTGGCCGAGGGGAATTCCCAGGTCCGAGATTTGCCCTGCAAGCCAATCCAGTCAGCCCTCTAGCCCTTCCAAGACCCGCTGGACCTCCCCCGAAGCAGCGGTGGATGGTGGGCTCACCCAGCTGCTGTGGGCCCCGCCATCTTGGCTCCACCACTGGTCTGCAGGTCTGCACTACATGCAAGTGGGACCCACTGGACCAGCGTGAGACTCGCTTCCCAAAGCATGTCAGGCTCCAGCATGTGGGGCTTCATCCAGGAGGACAACTGGGATGCCTGGAGCAGCCGATTGGAGGAGCGGATCCGGAGGTTTCGCGACCCCCTCCGCCTCCATGGCTTCTTAGCCCATTTGGTCTGCGAAAATCTCCAGTTCCAAAAACGTTGGCTTGTCCTCCGGTTGGCCACTCCAGCCATAGATTACCCCTTCGTCCTCCGAGCTAATGTACCCCAACAGCTCATGTGGGGTGTACCGACTTGCTCCGGTCGGCTCATCCCCCTGCAAGGTCCAGAACCGCGTTGGCCATGGGTTCCCATGGACTGCGTCTTGTTTGGCCTGTTGTTCTGTCATGTTTTGGCTTTGCTTGCTCAGGCAGGAGATGCAGACACAGATTTCCATTCTTTCTTCTATCTTTATTTAGGAATGCAAACAAAACAAGGAAGGCTCGATGGCCGAAACTCAAAACAAAGACAAACTCGAACACAAACCAGGATTAGTGTGAGGGATGACAGACACTGAGACAAGAAACAATGGAACTTAAATACACAATCTTAACACAAAACAGCTGCTGTACTTAATCCCCACGTGTATCAACGTAAAAGTCCTTAAACAAAACTTAAACAATAGCGGCCTCTAGCAGCTGCTGACTGGGGATGTAACAATCACACAGATTTAAGAGTTATGACCATTAAAACAACTTTGAAATCTCCTGTTTTTCACCTGTTTTATGGTTCAAAGCATCTACTCTAACCTAAGAAGTCTTGTCATCACTGCTTGGTAGCCTGACTGATCCATTTAATATACTTTATATGCTTACACCCTGGAAGCTACTGACTCTACGCATTGGTCATGTTACTGCTTTAAAAATAAAGCCCTTGAAATATCCCCTGATGCCCATATAATGTCAGATCAAAACAGAGATGCCACTTACAGGAATATATACTGGTGAGTGAAGAAGTGAAAGAAGATCAAGAATTAAAGAAGAACATACAGCAAAGAGCAGTGGGCTGATTGCAATAACCAACTGATAAAGTACAGAAGTAATGATTACTGCTGGAGTGCTGAAATTCATTCTCTGGAAACCGACTGATAAAGGTCTGCGGCTCAGTTTTGGACCTATTGTTATTATATGTAAGTCTATTATCCATATTGTTGCATTGTGTGTTCAATGCCATTTTATTTAACTGGATAACTTAATAATTAATTTAATGTCTGTCCCTGACATCCTAATGATTTGTATAACTAGATTGCCAAATGTGGACACCCAGGTCCAAACTGTGTGGCAACAGAGGACAGCAGTATTGTGAAGCATGTAAAAATCACCTGTTCTCTTTTGTTTTTCTAAACTGCATCTAGAAGCAGCATTAGCACAAGAACTGTGTATCTTGAAATGGGCTTTAATGGCCAAGCAGCTTCATATTGGCCTAAGATCACTATGCACAATGCCAAGTGTTGCCTGGAGTGGTGTAAAGGCATTCTGCTAAAGGGCTTTGGAGTAGGGGAAACATTCAGATTTATGAATCATGTTTCACTATCTGGCAGTCTGATGGATGAATCAGGGTTTGATGGATGCCAGGAGAATGCTACCTAACTGCAACCAGCAATAACTTTGCTACCTAACTAGAGCCAACAGTAAAGTTTGACAAAACAACGATAATGGTCTGGAACTATGTTTGAGACTGTGAGCTAGGCCCCTTAGTTCCCTGGTTCATATTAACGCTACAGCATACAAAGACATTTTAAACAAATGGCCAAAGCGAGGTCCATAAATAAATGGTTTGACAAATTTGGTGAGGAGGAACTCAAGTGGCCTGCACAGAACCCTGACCTCGTGATGAACTGGAAGAGTCTGTGCATATTTTCCATAAAAGGCCTTTTCTTCACAACTTAAAGAAGCTCATCATCTTTCAATGGTAACTTAAGCAATACATCAGTTTTAAAGTGAAGGGGTTGGAGTACAGATCTAAAATGTTTCTGAACTTATTGTAATGGCCTTTTAGACCATCTAAATATTATGAAATCAGATTGTTCACACTGTCTCGAGCGTCACATCACATTCTCACAAAAATTATTCTCTAAAGGTGGATCTTTTGATGTCAGTGTTAAGACACAAATCAGCAGTGACTGTTATGGAAAAAAAACAATGAAAAACAAAACTCGGTCCGAGTTCTTACAGATTTGACAGACTCATGTCTCAAGAAGAGAAGAATGTAGAAGGAAAAACAAAAAGACAAGCAGCAAGCAGGAAATCTCTTGTCTTAAATCTAAACAGCATGTCTAATGTTTGTGAGGTTGTGAGATTGGTTTGAGAATGTAAAATAATTTAAGTAATCTCTAGATATTTTTGGAGTTAACCGTGTGTAAGAAAATGATCTAATAGACTAACAGCTGCTAATGAATCATTGGTCAATTACCACTGTATTATGCAATAGCTTTGGTGAATTAAACATTTTAGAGCAATAGAGCACCTTAAAATAACCAAATACTTGAGCACTGGGTCTGTATGAAATACAGTAAATGGAACATGTTTGTTTTCTTTTCTTATTAACACAGCAGTAAATACATCATCAGATGATTCCTACAAGTACTGTAGTTAATCACTAAATAAAAATGTTCTGTGTGGTACTTATGCCTAAGTTAGGATCTTAACTAAAGAAGCCTATAGGCCACTTTTGAGCATGAGATATGCATGAACTGTGCTTAATGTCATAGCTTTTAGTCAGCACCTATTAAGTTTGTCTTAACAGAGCAGTAGTTATGTTATAAAAATATTGCAATGTGTACTATACAAAAAACCTGCTCTGGAAAATGCTTAAATAACCCTAGATTTGATTAATAAAATAGAAAGCCACTAGTCAGTCAGTCAGTAGCTTATGTGTGCTACCGTGTTTTGCTGTGGATGGTACTGTAGCTGGTAATTTTCCTCTTCGGGCTCTGGACTCATGGGTTGCATGAAGAGTTCCTGAGGTGAGATTGGGCTCAGAGCTACAAAACCTCCTCTGGTCCTGCAGAGAAAACAAACACACACACACACACACACACACACACACACACACACACACACACACACACACACACACACACACACAC
>JBBJLS010072775.1:0-10157 GCA_037577275.1 Bryconaethiops microstoma
GTGGTGCTGAAGGTAGGATTCGAACCCATGACCTCTTGGTCCAGAGGCAAGTATCCTACCCACTAGGCCGCCACCACCCACAGTCCTGGCTGACTGAAGGCATTTGTGGAAAAGGGGAAAACTGTGTACATGTGATATTTATTTTAAGAAAGGTGATGCACAGTGAAGGTCTGTATTTTTGATACTGTAATTGACATAATGATTGTGCTGTAGACAGGTGCCGCATGCACGTCCACCTGTGTGCGTTTGTGGAGTGGAGGGAAAGAGCCTTGAAGAGAAGAGCTGTTCTCACCTGGCAGCAAGCAGTGGAAAAAGCAAAGAGAGCCCAACATTTTTATCTAAAACGTCTGCTGTGCAGGTCTGTATTCACACTGTTCGCTGAAGAATCAATTTCACATGGTTTTCCACTTAGGATGCAGTCAGGCAGTGATCTTTAGTGGAACTAAGCTGCCATTCACTTCAGTTCGCTCTACTGGCTTATATGTTTTCTGAAAACCTTCTCATGTGGAATCGGATCTTTCAATATAAAAGTAGCACTTTTCTGAATTTATTATTGTTGGATGCACTATGATAGTTTTTGAGTGAGCATGCACATGCATTCAGGTCACTATGGGCTTGTTATTGATGTTTCATCAGAGTAAAGTCTTTAAAAAGGTAGCTTGTAACAAACAGAATTAAAGTATGTGAATCTTTAGCTTTGTATGATCATGTTCTCAACATATTAGAATAAATGAGACCGCCCTGAGTACATAGAAAAAAAACGAATAATCTTTAATGTGTTAAGTTATTAAAAACTAGCAAAGAAAACATACTCGGTTGTATCAAAAACATCGGTACCCCTAAGCAAGAGTACATCAGTGACTCATCTAAATACAATGTCAAGGAATTCGGCAGTCATATGCTTGTCCCACAAAAGCTGATGTCTATATCCAATGTTTTTCATTACTGTATATAGTACTTTAGTAACTGAATTCTAATAGTAGTATAAAACTAATAGAAATGTAAACTAATATAAGTAGTATAAACTTATAATTCTTCTAGTGCCAATTCCAGAATTTTTAACCTTCATTATCTATAGAAATTGGGATTCAGTCTACCCGGAGTAGTATTACATTTCAATATATTTATTTAGATAATGTTCCAAATACAAAAAAAAAAAAGACAAAACTGCATTTTAGCCCCTGTAGCGAGACATTCTACTCTTCCAGAATACACATGTAAATAGTAATAAATATATCATCAGGAACTCGTCCAATCTAAACCTCTGGAATTCATGTTGTTCCGGGCTCATTATGGATTAGCGTCATTATTTTCGTTATAGTTCAATCCTTTGTTTCTTCAACTCCCCAGATGCCATTTTAAGTGGCTTTGTATGACTGAACGAAACAGAAGGCTGAAATGCGTTTTAAAAGATCTTCAAGAAGTCAGGGCTCAAAGGCTACAGCAAAGGACCTTCTCCCAGTGGAAATTATGGTTTATCCACAATCAGTCTCGAAAGCAGCGCCTCCGCACGCTGAGCCGCAGGTGGATGGCTTTCTCCCGGTCATGTCGGGCAGTGAGACGTCGAGAGTGCCGCCTGCTGACCTTCAGTCTGCAACTTTGGAGAAGGAAACTGGGCATAAAGAGAAAGAGGAAGGAGGCAGCTTTGGTAGCTCTGGGAATCTGGAGACGGCGAGTCCCGCTGGGCAGAGCAGAGAGCGACTGGATTCTGAATGTCCAGAAAGTGCAGCAGAACCATGCCTTCCTGTACTGGGCTAGAGTGGCCAGACTGAGCATCAGGAGCAGAGAGCATCACGCTGCGAAACAGAGGAGGAGGTAGAATCAGCAAGACATATGTTGAGAAATGATTTTTAATGCATCCCCCCGGTATATCAGCTGTCATCAAGACAACACCAGGGCTGCACCTTTTGTTCAGCATCTGATTATTGTTCGTAGGTTACAGGCGAGTGAGGCAGAATAATGATAAAGAGATTTGTTTGGAGTTCCATTATTAAGAGAAATGTTTGTTTGTTTCATCGTTTTAGAATCTAATTGTATAAAGCATAAATCATGGCGTTGTCAAAATAATACACTTAAGGTCATTCTGTATCATTAAACCATGCTTGAATAAAATGACTTTCTATAAAAACATTATTCATGTGAAATAATACAGGAAAGAAATCATTAATATTAGTGCACATACCATTAAATACAATAATTTAAAGTCTTTCATTTTAGTAACACTGCTCTGTTAAAAGCTGAACTTTCCTTTCTTTTTAATTTGATGTAGTATATAAACACTTGTTTAAGTTTCAAAAAAAAAAAAAAAAAAAAGTTCATTCGGTCCATATATGGAAACTAAGCTGCAAAAATAACTTTTCTCGAATTCATTGTTTCTGTGATACCACAAAGAAACATGTAATAAGAAGTGTTTCAGTGTTTTTGAATGAGGCAGAATACGGAGCTATCCATTAACAGAGAGACGATTCACATATACCTGTTTTAAAGGTGCAAAAATAAAAACAGCCTGTTTAATAGTAAGGGATACAGAGAAGTTGAAAGGTTATCATGCAAAATGAATAATGACTGTTTTTTGATGTATGAAACCAAAGTGGCAGAAAAATGAAACACAAGAAAAATATAAGAATTGCGCTTATGTGTTGATTTAGGCCTACAAGACATTGTGTGATTGTTTATTCTCCTGGGTCTTGTGAACTAGGCTATGTATCTTCTGTATAAAGCCGGTCTTCTTTTCCCCAGGGTCTTGCAGGCCTGGCACGTTCACACAGTGTCAGCCCAGAGGATGCGCTACAGTGAGGCCTGCTTACAGTACAGTATTGAGCTCAGGGTGACGGGCTCCTGCATCAACTTGTGGAAGAGAGCACTGTGTCAGGCCCAGAGCCAGCGGTGTGTTTTAGAGGAGCGCCTCAGGCTCCATCACAGCAAACTGACATCACAGATCTTCCAGAACTGGAGAGTAGCCACTATACAACACAGCACGGTCGAGAAAAGCGACACAGCTTTACTGCAGAAGGTTGGGATTCTCATACTCCACGCATCTCTAGTACTTAGTTTACTTTGGCCTAGAATGAATATTCAGAGCAGAGTTACTTAATGTGCTTTCTTTGGTCAATAATTTAAATGAATAATTTGATTCTAAAAAGAAATGTACTTAACCAATGTGTTTGGTGCCCAGAAAAGCATACATAAGAATTCAGGCTTCAGGATTGCTTCTACTAATCTTTGTAGCTGCTTTTGTACATTTCTACATTTTTTAAAATCTGAAGTTATCTCCATTTTAGTCAGATGCAATTCTATTCAATTGGTAGGTCACTCACATCACATAGCGCTGCTAAGTCATGTGAAGCGCCACTTTTTCTTCTTGAGCTGCCACTTTTTCTTCATTGGACAGCTCAACACGCTTGGAGGAGAACACTAACTGCTAATTCTTTTACATCAGTTAACAAATGCCAGTACTGTGAGGGAGTACTGTCTCACCCAGAGAGACCAAAGGCAGATTGCGCTATCATGGTTTTAATTTATGATCTCTTCATGATAGGGCCAGTGCTTAGGCAGTTGTGGCTGCATTGTTGGAAACCACCATTTTTTACCCCATTTTATTGATAACAGTATGCCATGCAGTATCAGAAGTCACATAAGTGGGTCTGTTTGAGAATACTTTTGGCTTTGCGGCAAGTGTGTAAAGCACAGAAACGTATAACGAAGTAACCATTGGACAGCTAAAATATCTTGGCTTGCTGACCACATTTGGGATGAATGGAAAATTACGTAAATCTGATTTTTCACCACGCAGTTCCTTTAATACACAGAATGACCCAAACAAAGATTTGATCTATGCATAGGAAATCACCCTTAGATCATCTATAGATGATGCATTGTGATGTGGAACAAAGGACTCCGAACCTGATTGCTTGGAAAGTGACAAGATACTAGTGGATCTTACTGAATGAACTAAATGCATGTTGTGTTTTGCAGTGGTTTGTGTGCTGGACACGGCAGAGAGATGCACTTAGAACAGCCAATCAGTTTCATGCTCAGAGGCACAAAGAAGAAGCCCGACTTGTTCTAACAGCTTGGTCATTATGGACCAAAGGTAAGAACTAGTAGTAGCTATAGGTAGTGGTCATTCCCCTGTAATTACGGCTGTTAAGGTGGTTTTTACGGTACAGTAATAGCAAGCAAAGTTTGAGCCAATGTAATTCACAGCTGTTGCTGTGAAATATACTGTTAGCCTTAAAACCGAAGACTGCAGCACTCTGCCCTTGGTCCAGTCCTGCCTGTATTATAGAGCCCATGGCCTGTATACAAAAGACACTCAGAATAGGATATCTAGATTCCTGGATAACATGGCTATCAGCTTGCGGTAAGTGATTTAGATTTAGACGTGATTTCTTCAGTGTGTTCCCAGTTTATTAATGTAGGTGCACTTTGTAGGTTTGCAGTTAATGACTGTGGTCTACCTGTTGCTGCATAATATATCAGCCATTCTCTACCCTGTCCATCATCATAAAAAGGTCACTAAAGGACCACCACGGACTAGTGATTGCTTAGGTGGTGAACCATCCTTGGTACATCAGCGTGCACCACAAAGTGGTGGCTTGCATGTTTGAATGGGGGTAGGGGGGACTTACAAATTGTGCATCTGCAATCAGTAATTGTAACCCTGCAAAGTGCACCTACACAACCAGTCAAACGTCCTCATTCAATATTTTTTCTTTGTTTTTATTATTTTCTACCATGTAAATTAATATTGAAAACAAACAAATGATGAAGGAACACATGCAATTATGCAGTTAACAAAAAAAAGAGTTAAACAAACCAGAATATGTTTTGTAATAAGGTAACGATGGACTGTTGTTTTGTTTTGTTTTTTAACTTAGTTAAGTGGTTCTTGCCATAATGTGGTGTAGAACTGTAGTGGAAAAAAAAAAAGCCAAGAGTGTGCAAAGCTGTCATGAGTGAAATAGGTGATGTTTTCAATATTAATCTACAATGTATTCAATAATAAAAACAAAGGAAACTGTTGAATGAGAAAGTGTGTCAAAACTTTTGACTGGTACTGTATATGGTAAGTGTACCTGCTATGTCTCTTTGTATCAGAGCAGAAAGGCCGCAGGCAGATGGAAGAAGCTGTGCGTCTCTGGTTGGAAGGAAGGCGAGTGCGAACGTTCTTCCATCAGTGGCGTAAAGTGTACCGCCAGAACCAGGTTGCTTTCTTCCACCACCACATGTGTCTTTTACACAGGTATGCCTTCTATATAGAGCAGTGTTCAGTAAACCTCCTCCTGGGAGCATCAGCTTGTCTGCAGAGTTTAGTCACAACCTGCATCTAACCTTCCCCTTATATGTACTTATATATCTACTCCAGCCAATCAAAGACTTCTGGAGAAATGACCTGGAGCATAAGTGGTAGATGGTGGCTGGGAGTAGACGGATGATTGCTGATATAGAGAACACGTTTACATTTTCTAATACTAACATCCTTTTACTTCCTCCTTATACACTGAGTGCAGGCTGCAGGTAATGTTTAACAACCAAGGCCTTATCAGTCTATCCACGCTCAGCATTGATACCGTGCCCTTGAAACCTTTAGTGTAAATACAGTTTTACTGGAAAGAACGTCTTGACATCTCTTCATGATTACTTGTTCAGACCCGTAGTACAGCAGACCCATAGCTAAAGTCATAAGCACATAAGCAAAGGAGGTCTTTGTAGCTACTGGAAAATACCATTAGCAAAATATTTTAGATAAAAATTAAATTAGTTAGATTTTCTGTTACCCATTTCAGTGATTTTGAGGCCCGGCATCAGAATTAAATAATGAGTGGGGCATCTGAGAAGTACAGCGGAGTCATGATGTGGAATTATAAGGTTGCATCCATGGGCAGAAAAATGGCATTGGAATCTAGTGCAGTTGAAATGGTACAAAGGACACCACCCCAGTGACACTGTTTAGATCCAATAAAGGCGCTGGTTAGTAACTTGGCTTCTGAGAGAGTCAGGAAAATAGAAGCCAAAAATCTATGGTAGATCTGTGAAAATGAATTGCGTATTTGGGAAGGAATCAACAGGAGAGCCACATTTACAGCAAATCACAGTGCTTTTAGGAACTGTCCACAGATTAATCTGCCCGAAACATACATCATGATTCATGCAAACTCTCTAATGTTTTTAACGTTTGCCACTTGCTATGATGATGGATGTCGTGGCACTGAATGGCCCACTGATGGGGCGGCTGATAGCCTAGTTAAGGAGTTGCCCCTGCAATCCGAAGGTTGTGAGTTCGAATCCCAAGACTTCTATTGGCACCACTGAAATACCCTTGAGTAAGGTACTGTCCCCACACACTGCTCCCCGTGCGCTGCGTTCCTCGCTGCCCTCTGCTTGACTTGGTGAATGGGTTAAATGCAGAGAACAATTCCACGCTGTTCACACTGTGTGCTTTACTGTGGTGTGTTTAAGTATGACAAATAGAAAATTTACACTTACACTAGTTTTGCAATATATATTTTAACATTTTTGAACATAACAGTTTATTATATAGTCTCCAAATATAAACAAGGCTAGTGGTGGATGTGAGTGTGTTATGATTGTTATGCTGCTATATAACTGGTGCAGGGTAGAAGATTCTACTACTGGTTTCATTAGTATCATAGCTTCAGTGGAAAATGCAACACTTAGGAGGCAAACGTCAGATACCAGGCACGGCTGATCAGCTACTGACGGTATGATAATGGGAAAATTGTGTTTTTTGCAGTGCTGAGTTGACTTTGCATCATGATTTTCATCCAGGGTGCTCTGGGCATGGAGGGCTGCTGCCCTGCAGACACAGCAGGAGCGTCAGACTGCTGAGGGGTGGCTGCAGCGAGTTCAGATCCAATCAGCTTTCACAACCTGGAAGCAGGCTGCAGTATCCCTTAAGGCTGAGAGGAGGAGGCTTCTGAGAGCTGTGCTCCAGGCATGGCACCAGGAGGTACCTGTGAAGAGCAAGTTTGCTAGTGTCCTTGTGGGTAAAATACTTGCCTGTGATCACAAAGTTGCAGGTTCAAGCCCCCTTTTTATACCATTGTGTCCTCTAGCAAGACGCTTAACCCTCAGTGTCTCCAGGGGGACTGTCCCTGTAACTAATGATTGTAAGTTGCTCTGGATAAGAGCGTCATCCAAATGCCTCCCTTTATCTTTGAAGTTTCATTAGCCTGTAACAGTTTTTTTTTTGGTTTTTTGGTTTTTTTTTTAAAGATGTGCTTTGCGAAGAGTCAACAAAAAGTCACAAAACTCATTAGGCCTACTGTGAAATATTCCACAACACTGGTAATTGTAATTGGTCTCTTTCTCTTTCACCTTCTATTGTTTCATCACCTTTCTCCCAGCAGACACAGGCCCGAAAACAGGATCTATACCTCAGTGAGAAGTATTTTTCTCTTTGGACTCAGGAAGTGCAGAGGAAACAGTCAGAGAGGCGGCTTCAGGATACATGGAGGTGGCGCATCTGTTGCTCTAAAATTATATTCAGAGCCGTGCTGACAGTTTAAAGCTATTATACTCTAATGCTGTCGTGCAAACACTAGCAGCCTACGCAGAATGTAAAATATTCCCGGTGCAATATACACTATATGGACAAAAGTATTGCGATGTGTGACCGTTACACCAACAGGGACTTTAACGGCATTGCATTTAAATACATAGACTGTAATATAGAGTTGCTCCCTCCTTTGTAGCTACAACAGCTTTCGATGTTCTTGGAAGGCTTCCCACAAATTCCAGTCAAGTTCTTCCTCACCGAACTCATCCAGCCATGTCTCTATGGAGAAAGGGTTCTTCCCCAAACTGTGTCCACAAAGTTGGAAGCATGGCATTGATCAAAATGTCTTGGATCATCTGAAGCACTAAGATTGCCCTTCACTGGAAGTAAGGAGCCACCTGAAATCACCTGAAGTGCTCCAATACTTTTGTCTATAAAGTGTATTTAGGTTCACTACAGCCTGTTAGAACACAGACAGGTGAGACCATCAGTACTATTACTATAGTGACCAGTCTTGTGTTTTCTTGCATGTTTCAGTTGCGTGTTTCAGCCTTGTTATAAAGATTTGACGTATTCTCAAAAAATAATCTGTCTCTTATTTGAATGATGAACACCTTTTTCACTGCTGTAGTACTGTGGATGATAAACATTGTACACACTGATGCACAGATGCAGATTATTGGTTTGTGCACTGGTGCCCTGTTTTGTTGATTTTCTAAGGGAAAATAATTACACATCATCTAAAGAGCACAACTTTCTGCACATTTTAATACAGAATGACAGTTTATTTGCTGAATGTAACATAGTGGGAGAGAAATAAATTAAACATAAAAAGGGGTCTTGTGTGAAAGGGTTTTTTTAAATGTTTTTTTCCCCCGGTGTGTTAAAATCAGCAAATACATTTTAGAGAAACAAATTGAACAAATTAAAAATGTAAAAATTAAATTTGGTTATTTAAAAATTAAATTAGGCCTTATTTTCACTTAGGAAACCATGAAAAAAACATTTGCCCTGGGGTGTTTAAAGGTTGACGTACAACCCCAAGTTTGGTTAATGAGGACCTACTGTCAAAAGTGTACACTCTGGGCAAACTGAAGCGGCCTCATCTGCAAAGTATTACTAAGTTCTCTATTTCAGATGGTTTCATACACAGCTGCTGTATCCAGTGTTGCTGTATCCATGCCTTACTTGGCATCTCTGCCAGCCGGCAGAACATCAGATGCAGCCACTCGAAGCTCGGGCAGCACATATCAGATAAAAAGTTAATGGCCCAGAATTAGCTGTTTGCCTCAGTTGATATTTTTGGTTTTAAAAAAATGTAAATGTCTTATTTTAACGGTGCGAAACAGTTTGTGGAAAGTGAAAGCTTTTGCTCAATTGGCTGTGTCGGTGTACACTGCTCTGTGTCTGTACTGTGACAGGGCTAAGTGGCTGAGACGCTGGCGCTACAGAGCGGTGGAGCAGAGAGAACAGAGGGATCTAAGTCGTCTGTACTGGGCCTCGTGGAAGAGCCAGACCGCTGCCTCACTGCTCTACTCACAACAAGTGAATCACCACTGTTTAACCTATAAAGAAAATAGATGTTCTTTTCTGTTCTTTTTACAAAGTTTTTTTTAAATAATAATTTTTTAAAAAAACCATCTTTCCGTGCGGCCCGGTATCAGATGACTCACGGACTGATACCAGTCCGCGGCCCGGTGGTTGGGGACCTCTGCATTAAAGGACCAATGTCCTACATTTTCCTTGTAGTTTAATTTTAAATATTCGTGTCTGATGTCTAGTACATAAACATGTTTATGCAGTAAAAGAAAGTTATATAATACATGTTTATATAACTATTTCCTAAAGTTTTTTTTATCGTTTAGAAGCGTTCAATTAAAATTGGTACTGTGCCTTTAAGACTGATACTGTAACTGAGTTATCTTCTGATTGGCTGCCCTGTATTAGGCCTCATTCAAATAGCAGTTCAGGCCAAAGCACTCCGTTTGTATGAATAGGCGGAACTAAGCTGCTATTAGTTCAAAAGACAGATCAATGAAAATGTGTTTGTTTAAAGCATGGTTTGCCCTGCAATCAGAAGGTCGTGGGTTCGAATCCCTGGTCCGCTAGGGACACCACTGAGGTTCCTTTGAGCAAGGTACCTGCCACTGCTCCCCGGGCGCCCCTCGTAGGTGGCGGCCCACTGCTTCACTCGGTGAATGGGTTAAATGCAGAGAAAGAATTTCACATTATTTACACTGTGTGCTCACATGTGACTATAAGGGGCCACTTTAATATACACACCACAATAAACTCTTGTTTATATAAAACAGAGAGCAGGTGTATCATAGTGCCAGTATGTAGCAGTATGGTTGTAATGCCTGACAGTGTCTGCCTATAATCAGGAGCAGCAGAAATAAATGTAGGATCACTAAGCAAGGTCACTAAGGCTTTTGTTCTCATGTTTCTCCAGCATGAACATGGAGTGCTGCAGAGAGCATGGCTCACCTGGAGAAAGAGACGCATCAGGAACAGGGTGGCTGCTGCATACACTGCCAGTCTGAACAGAGTCCTGCTATCGAAGGTAAACCCTGCATTCCTTTAGCTGTTCTTTGCTAAGCTGGACCTTCCCGAATCATTGATATATTCACTGTAT
>JBBJLS010072776.1:0-10156 GCA_037577275.1 Bryconaethiops microstoma
CTGCAGGCCAATGGGATCAGAGTGTATCCACAGAAGGAATATGATGAGGACGCTGAGGAGAGGATACTAAACGACAAGATCAGGGTAAGACTGTGCTCTAACTGCAGAAAAGAATCATTTTGTATACACACACACACACACACACACACATATATATATATATAAGACATCATGATCATATAGTAGTCTTGAAGGCACACAAACAAAAACAGCCTCTCTTTTGGTCCATTCATCATGAAATGTATACCCAATGGTGCAAGTAGAGTTTGTAAGGTCATGGTAATTGTATTATATATTATAATATATATGCATATATTAATCTAATATGTGGCAAATTTATGGCCAATTTACATTGTGTATAAATACATTGTGTATAAAGAGTGTATAGTTGAAGGTTTTTTTTCTTGGTTTCCAGGAAAGCATTCCTTTCGCAGTGGTGGGAACAGACAAGGAGCACCAGGTGAACGGGAACAAAGTCTTAGGGCGAAAAACCAAATGGGGAATCATAGAAGGTGAGATTTTGAACACAGGCCAGAGTTTTGTGCTCCTGTACTCATCTAAGATTTACCTTATTCAACATTGCCATCTAGTGGACTGATTAAAAAGTGCAGTCAGTCCTTGCTCTTTCCCGACCACCTGCCTTGTCAAACCGTGACTGTATAAATATTACTAATACTTATGATTTCATTTATTTATTTATTTATTTATTGCAGTTGAAAATGTTGCGCATTGCGAGTTCGCCAGTTTGAGAGATCTTCTCATTCGGTAAGTGCTGTTTTTATCACACCCACTGTAATGAAATAAATACTATCCACTTTTCCAAACTGTTTCCATTCCTTTAAAATGCCATATGAAATTCAAATAGAATGCTGTATATATATCTGATTTTGCAAACGAAATAGTGACTAGCTAAGCAATTGCATCTCCACGCCGTTTAGATTAAATTAGACAAAATGCTAAATATTAAATAAGAAAATCGAAGGGTAAATACAACAGAAAAACAAATGTAGCTCGCAAATAACGGAAGTCTCTGCACAAATGATCAGCGCGCTCCTGCTGGGGCGTCTGGTGTCCCGTGTGGTTAGGGAGTTGCCCCTGCAACCAGAAGGTTGTGGGTTCGAATCCCAGCACTGCTAGTGTCACCACAGAGGTTCCCTTGAGCCAGGAAGGTACCGTGCCCACACGCTGCTCCCCGGGCGCCCCTCACTGGTGCCAGCCCCCTGCTTCACTTGGTGAAGGGGTTAAATGCAGAGAAAGAATTTCACACTGTTCACACTGTGTGTGATTATAAGGGACGACTTTACTTTACATCAGCACACATTTACACCAAACCACAGTGATTTAAGTAATCTGACTTGCTTATGTGGTTTCTGACACTGTATGACACACCGGTGTCTATGAAAGGCATGAAAGTACTAAAAGCTTCAGACTTAAAGGCTGCTGCTACTGTTTCAGCTATGCTGAGTACTTTCGTACATCTTTGTATTAACAACAATGTCGGAGAACATCAGAAACCGCACTTTACAGCACATACTGTACTTTACAGCACATAGCAATTCTATTCTCTTATGTTTTTGCACGCTGTGCAGATCTTGCTTCTGTTTGTAATGTTTGTTTGTTTGTTTTTTTTCTATGTTTGTCTGTGCTTTAGTTTAGCCTTTCCACAGTTCTCTTAAATGAAATGATTTGAGAATTTTATTGCATAGCATTATGGGTTACGTTTCACTACCCGCTGTACTGATATAACTTTGTATGCGACAAATCTCGAATAATTGCAGGCATTCCATTTTGTTACATTTTTAGTGTTTGTTTGGGATATACTATATATTTTTTTTACATTAGTTCAGCCTTTCCATGTTTCTTTCCAAACAAATTTTCCACCTTTGTTGCACAGTCTTGTGGGTCACATTTCACCACATGTTGTACTTTGTATAACTCTGTATGACAAATCAGGAATCTTGAATCTTAATGATTCGGACGTGTCTCATTCTTTCTAGGTCCCACCTGCAGGATTTGAAGGACGTCACCCACAACATCCACTACGAGACGTACCGGGTGCGGAGGCTGAACGAGAGCAACGCCAATGGACTGGGCCTTTCTGCTCTGAGCCTGGAGAACGGTACTGCGGAGAAGAGCGAGGCCGAGAGCCAGCTCTGAACGGAGCCGGACGAGGGGTGTGTGTGCACCCCTCCCAGTCGAGGCCCCTCAGGGGCCCCAGGTCCCCATGCGGAGAGGACATTCTGGAAAAGAGCGGAACTTCTGGAGAGCGTTTGACTAAAGACATTCCTGCTAAGTAAACGGCATTTAAACTTCATATACAAGTCTATTTTTTAAAGGAGTCTATATAATGGGTCGGGTTTTTTGGGGGGAGAAAAAGAAAATAAGCCTGAGAAAGAGAAAACAGCGATGACGACGTGATGGCGTAGACGACGACGATGATGATGATGATGATGATGATGATGATGTGTGAAGTATGTCGAGAAATGGAAGACAGCGATTGTGATCAGGATGTCCCTTAACAAGCTGTTCTTTTACTTTATCCGCAATTCTAGGCCTTTTATAAAAGAAAAAAGTGAAATTAGGCGCCTATTTTTGTTACCGCGCTCGCTTTTTGGATCAGAGTGTATGTTTCTAACTCTAGCTTTTTTTTTTTTTTTTTTTTTTACTGCTTTTGAGGAAGAATTGCTGAACGTTTTGATATGTAAGAGCAATATGACCAAAAAAACAAAAAATGATCTTGACCTAGCCGTGTCAAGCATCCAGTTTAGTGCCCTGAAGGAGCAGCAAATGGCGACAACTTACGTGGCTTAAACCTAAAATCTGTTCTCTGTTCACTGTCCGAACTACTTTTCTCAAAAGGTACACGTTCTATTTTTTACATTTACTGTCCGTCTTTAAAATTGTGAATAATTTAGACTGTTCTCTCCCTTTGAAAGCTACTGTACATACCCGTGTTCTCCTCTGCCTTTTTTACAAACTAACAGCTTCATCATGTCCACATTATAAATATTAATATCTATGTAAACACCATTGATTTATGATTAAATGATTGTCACTGACGGTGTGGAGCTCTTGATTGATGGCGCTGTGTCCAGTGTGTTGTCTCTTTATTTGATTTGTGGGGTCAACTCACGATTTCTATAAGAATCAGAATCAGAAAACTTTACTGATCCCGAAGGAAACTGCACAGACACACAGAGACACGGAGCGACAAAGACAAGAATAATATAAAATATAAAGTCTAAATGTACTCTGAAGAGTACTGAATACACTCTGATATAGACATTAAAGGCTGTGATCAGCAAGACAGGTGGATATAAATGATATAGATATTGTCATTGCAGGGAAATACCATAAGCAACCTCCCATACGTGGTATTTTGGACACTTATAAACACCAGTTAAATGAAGTAATATCCTTCAGAAGAGTGGTGTTCCATCCAGTTCCACTGAATTTAGGCCAAGGTCCACTGAAGATGATCTGATAGCCTTTGTTGGCCCAACAGGTGCCTGTACGTCCACAATATGTCCAAAAGTTTGTAGACGCCTGCTGTGTTACACCAATACACTGTGTTATACCAATAAGCCCTGGAAAAAATAAGAGACCGCTGCAAAAATGTTCAGTTTCTCAGGTTTTAGCTTTTATAGGTGCACGTATTGAACTGAACAGCTTTGCCTTAGTTTTTAAGAACTGCGGACAAATTTCTCCCAATTTCCAAATAAAAATATTGTTCTTTAAAGCATCATTTTAAAGGAAATGACAAAAAATCTAAGTAAGAGAAACGATGCAGTGTTTACAGAACTAGAATAATTCAAAGAAAACAAATCTCTTGTTCACTCAAACAAAATGGCAATAATTACCTTCAACGTACTTCTAGTAGTGTTTTACCATCCAACTGGTCTCATTGCGAGAGGAGAGTGTTGATTACAGCAGTGTTTTTATACTTTTCCTCATTAAATAAGATGTGATTCAGGTGATCACTAATCAGTACCTCGTAAAGCAGAATGAGGTGCTTGTGTAGGAATTTAACAGACACTGGCATGGAACGGTTGCAGTAGTCTCTTATTTTTTTCCAGAGCTGTAAATGATGATCATCCACTGAAACTTGCCTGGAACACCTGAGCTTGATCATAGTAAACACTCAGATTAAAAAAAATCCATATTTCCAAATTGCCTACTCTGTCAGTTTTGACAAAAGCCAATCTCACAATAATGATTAACTAATGATATCACAGAGTCCAGCTTTCTTTTAGTGTACTGCAAGTGCTTAGAGTGTTGGGCCGTAATCGACATTGCGAACTAATCACTCCAGCTCAGCTGTGGAGAGCCGCCCGATTCTCCATGCTCTTTGGTGCCATTTGTGCATTTGAAAGTCCCTTTTTTTTTTTTACTACAGAAGCATTTAATTGGGTGCTAGACTTGAGTTTAATCACCATAAGCCATCGTATTTGGCTTTCAGCACAAACAGGTGGCTGTAAATATTTCTGCCTCTTCAACTGAAGACAACATGGAAAGTCTTCAGTTGAAGAGTTCTTGGAAAAACATCAAGAATCAGTTCCAAATATAATTGCTACAAGTTGTAATTACCGGCAATAATGAGAGAAGCATGTTTATATTAATTTTATGAACCTATTAATTCATAATTATTAACAGTATTAATCCCACCTTGCTGAGAATCCTGACAGAAGTGTGTATTGTAAATAGAGGTGGCATGAGACCACTTCTTCTTATCTGAGATTAATTCTGACACCGATACAAAACTGCTACTGTCTTCTGTGGAATTCAGCACACATGGCTGAATCACAAGTGGCTGTGCGTTAGATGTACACTATATGGACAAAAGTATTGGGATGCCTGACCATAACACACATTTGTGTCCATTCATTTTCTAGAGCATTTATGAGGTCAGACACTGATGTTGGACGAGAAGGCCTGGCTCACAGTCTCCATTCCAGTTCATCCCAAAGGTGTTGAACTCATCCAACCTTGTCTTTATGGAGCTTGCTTTGTGCACTGGGACACAGTCAAACTGTCCACAAAGTTGGAAACATGGCGTTGTCCAAAATGTCTTCGTATGCTGAAACTTTAAGATTAAGCCCTTCACTGGAAGTAAGGGGCCTAGCCCAAACCCTAAAAACATGTGTCCCAATACATTTGTCCATATAGTGTAGGGGCGTGCAGAGAAATTTGAAGCTGCGGGTGCTCAAAGTTAAAAAGGGGCACATAGAACCAGTGCTGATGGGATTCTCTGCCGGCCCAAATTTACCGTCGGCCCACCGAGCTAATGCCTGTTATGCCCGATGGCCAGTCCAGCCCTGAATGATAGCTCATTAGACAAGTGTTATGAGATAATAAAATGCAAGGATTGGTGACAGCGCTTGGAACCATAAGGAAACAGATTAAAATTACTGTGGGGAATAAACAAAAGAAAGTTCTTGTCATGGTAGGGTAAGACTGTAACAAAAAAATCTATACCCAGTTAGCAAGCTAATGACCAGCACTGCTTGTGCAGTTATAAAAGGACGGGTTTTGTCGCTGTTGCTCTGCGCACACACAGCATGCTCATTTTTTTCAATTCGTCAGTTGCCACAAGACAATTTAACAACGTGTATATAACCTAATACTCCTGTGTGCTATAGACTATGGTGTAAGATATACACCCTACTTACTGGTTTTTGTTGCATCAGTCTGCATCTCCCAATTAATTGGTGTGTTTCCCCTACAGCTCCGCCCTGCCCAGCCGGTAAAACTGTGCGTGCTCTGCGAGCTCGTTCCCGGCTCGTAACCAGCGCGCTCTGCCCTCAAGGGCGTGCATTGATTAATGGTCTTCATGTGACTGATGCAAGCCAGATCCATTTATTTAGCAAAATTGTGGTTCATAGTTAAATGTTATTGTTGAGGGGCACAGGCGGGACTCCACACACACACACACACACACACACACACACACATTAAAAAAAATGTCTCAAGAAAAGGGCACTTGGGGTACCCAAGAGGAATGGGGCAGGTGCTCAAGCCCCCTTCGCAACCCCCCCCCAAACATGCTTGATATGCTTCCTCTCTCCCAACAGGAAATATAGAATCCGCAGGCCTCGGCAGAACTGGTTAACGGTGTGTAATTCCACATCGGAACACCACTGTGACTTCACCGGCGTGGACCTGTATTACAAGGGCATCTGGGTCCTGCGAGTGAGGGCTGAGAAGGATTCACTCACGTCCTCCTGGGTCCAGACTGACTTCTGTCCCGACAGTGAGGGTGAGCTTCCTGCCTCAGGTTAAAAATGAGGAGCATATGACTTGCTAAATGCCTTTCTAACATACTTTCACCAGAGTTTCCGCTTGAAAATTGTCCCTTTATGGTGGAGCTGCACAATACAGTTGTCTGTTAATCATTATCGTGATATCGGTCTCTGCAATACCGATATCACAGAAGGCTGCAATATGCAAATGAGTCCTGTAACCAATCACAGTGTTTTTGGCAGAGTGATCTGATGAATCAAGGTCTTCATGTAATCCAACAAAAGTCTAATTATTTTAGTTTTTAACCATTAAGTGAAAGTAAAAGTGACCATTCTGCCATAGATTAACAAACCACAGCACACAGTGTGCTTAGCAGTCTTGGGAATCAAACACATGACTTCCTGATTGCAAGGCTACCAGCTTCACCAAGGTGTTCTTAAAGGGCTCGTATTTTCCTTCTGTTTCAACCCGTCTGTATGGGTTTGTGAACCACAAATATAATTCATCATTCATGCATGCATGTCTGTGTTGAGTGAAGGGTATTTATTAACAAAAGGTGAGTCATGCAGTTTGCAGTGTTAACCTGTCAACCACAATTACTTGATAGCTGGATTAGCACTGTAGTTCTACTGCAAATATAAAGAGGTAAACTGTGCCCTCTTTTACTGTTTAGTTTTCACTGTGTAGGCATTAGATTTAAACACTGATTAATATGTGACCTAAAGCTGAAAAAAGCAGTCTTGCTGTCATCTTTTTGAAAAGTGTTGAAATAAACAGCACAAGAAACATCTGTGGCCAAAAATCTTCTCTTTTGACTTTGCGTATGTTACATTCTTTGCAGCTAAGATCGGGCCGCCCTCTGCAGTGGACGTTCGTCCTGTCGACGGCCTGCTGGAAGTCGCCATTTCCGACCCATTGTCCAGCACTAATACTTCAATGAAAGTTTTGGTGAATGACCTGTGTTTTATTATCGAGTACTGGAAGGACCCTCTACAGGGCCAGGTAGGCACATGCTTTAATTGTTTACCCAAGCTTTGCAATGACCTAATTCCTTAAATGATGTTATTCTAATATCATTCCCTAATTAATTCGGTAGTTAAACATTCCAGTTTACATCTTTATTGACAATTTTTAGTTTGCACTTTTGTCTTTTCCTCTATCCTGTCTGTTTGCTATGTGACTTGTTAATAAACAGTATTGTAAAGGTGGGAGGTGATGATGATGGTTGCCATGGTGTCAGGTGGCAGTAGTTACTACTTACTTTCATGTTTCAAAATTTGTGCTTACCTTTTGAGTTCGGTACTATGAAGAATGAAACAACAGCTGACTGACCACAGCCCTTATATACACACACGAGCACCCACACACCCATACACACCCACACACCTGCATTGATAGTCAGGTTTACATAAATCTTCTAGTTTCTTTATTTTCCAAACCCCAACCACAGGGCAGCTGGATGCTTCATTTTTGGAGATGTTGATTCTATCATTTTGTTCCCTTTTTGGTTCTGTCGCAACAATTGTGTGTGTATTAGAGAAATATGTATGGTTATTTGTTATACTATCCAAATATCCTCTGATCTTTTTTTTTTAAATTCATGGCAGAAAGGTACAAACATGGCATTTGCTTCTGCTGCCACTAACAAAAATCATGATAGTAAATAAATTCTAATTTGTTAACTTTACCGTCTATAGGCACTTTTCCACAAGTACACAGGAACCGTGCTGTACCTAAACCATACTGCGACGACACAGAACATTTGATTTTCTAGTGTATCTCAGTCCAGTAATGCTGTGCCAGCGTACAATTTTCTCCCCGCAGTTTATGGCTGAAAACCACATTCATGCAGTCGAACCAGCGGCAAGTTTTTCTGCCAGGGGTGCTTTTGTTATTGTGGTCTTTTATTTATGCAGTCATCTGTGTAATGGTAAAACACTTGTTTGTGGTACGTTTCCAATCCTTGTGCGAGTGGAAAAGTGCCATGAAATTCAATACAATTTACTAAAATGATGGTCCTGTTTTTAAGGGTGATTTTAGAAGCGAGTATTAAAGCTGTAGTTCAGAAATAACCATGAACATTCAAACTGCCGGTTAAATGCTGTTTGTTAAAAGCGCTCGTGGTTACAGACCTGAATGTGTTTTCAAGCTCAGCTGTCTCAGTGTATCACAGTACAGGTGTTTACACAAACAAGTGTATAACTCTTCCTCGCTATGTAGGTGATCATTCTCAGGATTAATATTAATGTCATTAGGTTCCCACTCGGATCGTGCAATATTACTCATCTGTATGTTATTGAATGTTTGTTTTCATTCCCTCATCACATGCTGCTACCTGTTTTTATTCATGGCACAAACTCCGTCACTTTTCACAACCACTTGCACTAATGTTATTTTATTGTATCTGTGATAGTTATTTGTTACTTTGTTAGTTTTTTTGATATTAAGTTTCCACTATTACTACTGTTCTGTTCTTTTTGAACTCTTATTGTATATCTTTATTTCCTGTTGTTGCATTGAGCATGTTTAGGACAAAATAATTTTTAATCAGGATAAATAAAGTTCTTTCTTTTCTTATCTTATGACCTGGGAGAAACAGGAGTGGATTCGAGGTTGTTTCTTTTGAGCCACTGCAGAAATTTCTAAATTAATTTATGTCCTCACTCTTTCTCTTGCTCGTTCCCTCGGTACAGGAACCTCATCGTATACAGACCGAAAATAACCTGGTGATTCTCCCCGAGCTGGAAAGCTGGACGTGGTACTGTGTGAGAGTGCAGTGTCACCAGCCCTATTACCACAAGAAGAGCATCTTCAGCCCCATTTATTGCAAACAGACTGAGGGTGAGTCCTAGAAACTCAACTATAACATAACTAGAACACTGCTTTTCACATCGATATTGCAATGACGAAGACAAGCACAGTAGTATGTCTCTGGGTGTACGGGTCTTTCTTATTTTCTTCTTCAAAATAAAGTTATAATAATTAAAATCATACAGCCTGCGCGGTGTGCACAGTTTCCATGCACAAACCTTTGTTAATACCTTGTTTTTAATTCAAGAGCTTATTTGTTTGTATTGTCATTTTCATCCTACTCAGATGTGCACTGTTTGTACCCAAACAATAAAACAAGCAAAACCCTTAAATCACAAAACTTTTTAGGAAGATCCCCCCCCACACACACACACAGTGGCTGACCTTGTGTTCTCTAAACGTATTAACTGATCATGATGCTGAAAAACCACAAGCCACCTGTGTGAACCAATGAGGGAAGTAAAAGAAGAGAAGAGAGGAAACAGAAGGTGGCCCACCTGGATAGACCATTACTTAAATATTACTTGAATCAGGAATCATATACACTTTTAGATGCAGCAGTGTGAGTGAAAAGTATGTTATCCTCAGTTTGAGTATGAGAATGGATATAAGCAATCTTAGTGTATTACTGTAAAATGATTGACAACTGCTGTAATACCACCCTGACAAACCCACCCGCCCAGATAGTCCTTCACTAAAGTCAACTGGTAAAGCTGCATTATGGACTGTTGTATACTTGTAAAATATGTATTTTGTGTAATATGAATTATAATACTGACTCATACAAGTGACAATCATGTATATGAAATTGCAGTGCGTTTGTAAAGCGTAGCATGCATGTTATTTTGAGAAGTGTTTTGTGATTTTTTAAATTATTTTTTTCAGTGCATTTTTCGTGTGCATTTTTCATAACATTTGGTGAAATGTTGCTTCAAAGCAAAACTGTTTAGAAAAGAAGCTATATATATATATAATGTATTTATATATATATGTGTGTGTATATGTGTGTGTGTGTGTATACATTATATATATGTGTGTGTGTGTGTGTGTGTGTGTGTGTGTGTGTGTGTGTGTGTGTGTGTGTGTGTGTGTATATATATATATA
>JBBJLS010072777.1:0-10155 GCA_037577275.1 Bryconaethiops microstoma
TAGCTTTTGTTTAATATTTGATTACATTAATGCTTAAGTTGAGATTGATAAGACATGTTTGAGCTGTATAACTGCATTAAAGGGAAAATCGCAGTTAAAAAGCACCTTATTTATTTAAAGTGTTTGCAAACCAAATGCTATTGCACTGTTGCTCATATAGAAGTATTTTTAAAATAAAAGTGCATAACACTGTCGTGTCTGGGAACAGTGATGGTGCCGCCAGGGTTTTTTGTGTTGTGTATTTCCTGAGCACACAAGGTTTTAGTTAGTTCATTATTTGTTTCAGCTGCCAGTGTGCTCAGGAGAAAGTATGTTTGTGTATTGATTGGGTTTGGGGGTATTTAAGTTCATTAGGGACCGACCGGAGTTGTCGGTCCACTGTCATCCTGGGGTTCATTCTGTGTTTCCCTACTCTCCTTTGTTTGAAGAAAAGCCTAAGTCTTGTTTCTGACCCTCGTGCCAGGTTTGTTTTGTTTTTGGTGTTTACAATAAAGTATTCTAAATGGAAGTCTGCGAATGCGCCTGCTTTCTGTGCCCAGAGAAGGACGGGAGATGTTACAGATGGACCAACCTACAAAAATACGCAGCAGACTGAAGAACAAGCCACTAGAGAAATGGGGGATTGCAGAATGGTCCCAGCTGTGGGGTGAACTGACGAGGACAAGTCGGTTCTCCATTGCTGAGTTGCTGGGAGGTGGACATTCCGAGGGCGAGGAGGAGGACCCAGGCTTCTGGATTGCCGGGTGGACTAAGTAGTCCACCATATTGGGATCCAGAGCGTGTTGTGGACCCCTTCGCCTTCGGTCCAACCACGGAAGAGCTCCCGCTTGGGCTTGCTGAATGGCGAGGCGGGAGATCAGTGGTCTGGAGATGAAGGAGGTGGGCAGTTCACAATGCTCACGCCCCCAACCCACCAACCAGTTGCCCGAGAAGTCTGTGATTTCCTCTGGCACTCTCTCTCCCTGGCTCGTGCCCAACTCGCCCTGTGAGGTGAGCCCCTGGCAGGAACAGCAAGCCTCATTAGTGGCCATTCCGGGTCTCAGGACCCTCAGTGTGCTGACCCTTGAGGCGTTGTCCCTGCCTCCGATGTGGCCTAGCACACCGCCTTCTGAAGCAGCTACATGGCCTAGCCAGCCTGTAGCTGAGGACAGGCTCCAGCTGCAGCAGCACCTGGCGGGACAGCAGCAGCTGATGGTTGAGCTTATGTCAAGGCTCACAGACCTAACAAGTTCCTGCGACAGCAGTCTGACCAGGTAGCTGAGGGTCCAGGGACCTTGCGTGCGTTAGCAAGTCAGGCACTGCCCTGGTTACGTGCGAGCCAGAGCCAAGCACCCACAGTCCAGAGCCAAGTACCCATGGTCCAGAGCCAAGCACGTGAGCGTCGAGACTGCGCACACATGTGACAAAGCTGCACCGAGAAAGCTACCACCGGTGGCTGTTCCAAGGAGGCTGCAGTTGGTGGCTTCTCCGAGAAAGCTATTCCAGGTAGCAGAGCAGCAGGGGCTACTCCAGGTAGCAGAGCAGCAGGAGCTACTCCAGGTAGCAGAGCAGCAGGGTCTACTGCAGGTAGCGGAGCAACAGAGGCTACTGCAGGTACTCCAGGTGGAGCAGCAGGGGTTACTCCAGATAGCGGAGCAGCAGGTTCTACTCCAGTTAGCGGAGCAGCAGGTTCTACTCCAGGTAGCAGAGCAGCAGGGGCTACTCCATGTAGCCAAGCAGCTAGCCCCAGTAGCCAAGCAGCTAACCCCAGTGCCAGCGCCAAGACAGCTCCATCCACCCGTGCCAGTGCCAAAAAGGCTCCAGCCACTCGTGCCAGTGCCAAGACAGCTCCAGCTGCCCGTCCCAGTGCTGAGACGGCTCCAACCGCTTGTGCCAGTGCCAAGATGGCTACCGCCTCGCACGCTGGCCCCTAAAGAGGGTAGGTGCCCTAGGACGGTTAGAGGCCCTAGAGGGGGTGGTAGGTGCAGAGGCCATGGGGGGGTTGTTAGCATAAAGGCCAGAGAAATGGTGGTTAGCATAGCAGAGGCCCCAGAGGGGGTGATTAGCATAGCAGAGGCCATAGAGGGGGTGGCTAGTGTAGCAGAGGCCCCAGAGGGGGTGGCTAGCATACCAGAGGCCCCAGCTCCAGCTCCATCTCTACTTATACCTTGGAGGGGATCTGGATCCCCCAGGAGCTCTGGGATTTTGCCCTATAGTGGGGAGTGGAATCCCCTGAATTTTTTTAGGGGGGGTGCTGGGGTCTTGAAAGGCTCCAGAGAAGCTCCCCAGAGGGGGCTCAGCCCAGGAGATCACAGAGAAGCTCCCTGGAGGGGGCTCGGCCCGGAAGGCCAACAAGCAGCTCCCCAGGAGTTCAATCCCAGATGGTGCTCGGTCCCCGAGGACACGGATAAGAACCCCATTTGGGGCTCTGTCCGGGAGGACATAGATGGGCTCCCCGTTAAGGGCTCTGTCAAGGAGGACACAAAGGGGCTCCCCGTAGGGGGCTCAGAAAAAATGGCAGAGTTTTTAGATGGATGCTTCAAGCAGCTGTTACAGTGCTGTTACAGCACTGTAACAGATTTGAAGCAGATTTGAAGCAGTCATAAAGCCCCCCCAGCACTTGGCTATGGATCTGTGGAATGTCTTTGGAGCAATGGAGTGCCATCCAAGACATCCAACAGTCTCTGACCAGTTGTTGTGGCTAAATGCAATCAAATCCTCACAGCTGTGTTGCAACGTCTAGTGTAAAGCCTTTGCAGAAGAGTAGAGGCTTTTACTGCAGCAAAAGCATGTGTAGGGTGGCTCCATTATTAAAATTCTTACTTTCAAAAGAAATGTAGCAGAAGCAGGGTCTTCAAAACTTTTGAACATACTGTGTAAATATGTAGAGTCTGTTCCAAAAACTCAAAAAGTGCAACCATTTGACAAACAGATTTGTCATTTTCCTGCATGTAAGAAATAAGATAAAGACAACAGCTGCAGAATTTAGCAGCCATATTTTCAGCTCTTAAGCTCTCCTCTATGCATGTACACATGAACAAGACCAAGTTGTGAGTATCGTATTGTATATTTGTGTTGCTTGTGGGGAACACCCGTGTTTGAGTTTGTATGTATTTTGTTTTCTTTTATTTTGTGATGGGTTTATTTCCTTTATTGCTGTGTGTGGTGTGTTGATTTACTTTAAAACTGGGTTATAGGAGAACGCCAAGGGGTAGCATTAGTTTATGGAACAAAAGAACTGTGATAGAAGTTTTGTTAGTATCACCTAAGCTGACGAAAAAGTGTAATTAAAATTTATTGGACAAGTATCTATTCCCTGTTCCATACTGCTGTGGGTAACCTGGTGCTAAATAAATGGCTGTCTTTGTACTATATTGTCCCAAATCATTTCTGTGTGCCTCCTGGACCACATTTCCATCAGTGGGATATAGTGGGAAGGTCACATTAACAAAGATATAATAAAGGCATTTGTTTTCTGTTTATGTTTGTGCTACAATAGAAAACAGTTATCTGTATTGTATCGATAAATATCAGGGCTGGTAGAGCACTGCTCAGCCAATATTGAATTTAGCATTTAGTAACACATGTTGATGTGTATAAGTAAATGTGACATCTATGAGGGAAGAGCTTCATGGAACTTTAACTGGAACTAAGGGAAATATCAGCATGGTTTTCCATAAACCCACTAGATTCAAAACGTCTACAAATGTGGAAATAGTGTTAAAGATCACTGGAAATTCAGTGAATGTAGGCCTACTGAATACTCTCAGACATTCATCTCTCCAGAAATGGCTCAGCAGGTCTGAATTCACAGAAGAGCTACACTATACAATAGAAACAGAGTGACCTCCAGTGGTTTAACAATTAACTACACACAAAAAGTATTACAGATGCAAGTCTGGATGAGCCTTACCTTGTTTATGGGGATGATGAAAGCTGGTTCTTCAGAATTTTCCATATCTTCTTGCTGATAGTAGCAAGTTAGTTCAGTCCCTTTCAGGACACCGTAGACTTCTGACCAGTTGCCAAGACAATCTCCCGGTTGCTGCACGTAGAGAGCATCAACAGTATCAGCACAAAAGAACGAGGTGAGGTAAATAATAGATAATATTAAGTACTGATTAAAGATAAAGCTCAGACCTCACAACGGTTCAGAAGGATTCAAAATGATTCAGTATGTCATAAAATCTCAGATTTCACCACGAATCAATTCAATTGAGTCATTTTGCAATTTGATTAGGGTCGTTGACGAGTAGCAATTCTCTGGTAAATCACTGATAAAATCTACCAAGTAGAATGATCACAATATTTCGGCATACTGACCACCTCTCATACTTCCAGACTGATAAACAACTTCTTGTCCAGGGTCATTACTCAATTAAACCAGGCCTAGAAACTTCTCCCAGAAATGATTGCTCTGCTATACACACTCTTTTCTCTCATTTACACTCTCTGATGAACGGCAGCACTGATAAGTTATAGGGAGTTAGACACCCTCTTAAATTGTAACATGACTCTATAAATATATACACATATACTCCGATCAGTCATAACATTAAAACTACCTGCCTTATACTATGTTGGTCTCCCTCATGCTGACAAACAGCTCTGATCCATCGAGGCCTGGAATCCACAGGAGCTATAAAGGGGTGATGTGGTATGTAGAACCAAGACAGCAGATTTTTAAAGTTGTGGTGTCAACACCCTTAAATCACACCCACATCAGAACTTATAGGACTTGAACGGTCTGCTGTAAAGTCTTGGTGCAGAACCACAGATCTTCAGAGGTCTTGTGGAGTTCCTGCCTCGACAGGTCAGAGCTGTTCTGGAGGTAAGAGGGGGACCAACACAATATTAATGAGGTGGTTTCTGCCTAATATAAAATGTATTCTTTCTTCCTAAGGAAGGTAATGTAACAGGATATTATTCATTTAAGTAATTTTAACCCTTTTCTGTTGGTCCATTCATCATGACATGTATATGGCAGCAGTCATTTTCAAAGTAGAAAAATACAAATACGGAGATGCAAGCTTTCATATTTTTTTCATAAGTGACTATACTTGTACAGTCACAAACTTGTTGCAGGATCACTAACCTGGACCTTAATTTTGCCGTTCAGGACCTGAAGAGTCATACAGTTTGGTTGAGCCACCAGACGACAACACACACTACCATAGAGCGGCAACCAGAAGCAGTTGTCCTCTGTAACACACACACACACACACACACACACCCGAAAAATTACATTTAATATTAGACTGGAAAATAAAAAGACTACTGTCTGATTCCAGTTAGATAGCACATTCAATAAGCATTTTCCAATATACGTTCTAAAAGTGCTAAGGTTCTCAGTCCACTCACCTGTTCCAGAGATGGTCAGATCGTGGGTTCTAAATGAATTCTGAATGTCGGACAGGGTCAGACAAGTGTGGGCTAATAGATGATATTTTGGCCCCCTGTGGAGAGACTATACAGTTTAAAATAATTTCGAAGACCACTAAGGGTTTCCTCTGTACTGTTCCACTCACCCAAATAGTTTATTTCAGTCTAAAGTTTGAAAATAACGAACATAAGGATATAGTTTTCCCATTTTCTTTGCGATTCAGCATAGCTTATTTTATATCAGCACCAAAACGTGCAAAAAATATCCACATACATTTTTTAGTTTGTATTATTTGAATTATTATCTAAATGTATATCTTGATTTCCTCAAAAATCTATTTTGTCAACAGCAGAATATATTCCCCCTTAAAACGTATCCCTATGTTTGCTTTACATTTACTGCACTGATGTTTTCTTGTATATTTCTCTGAAACATTTACAGCTCAATTGGTGGAAATTAATGCTCTTATGTAGTTCTAAGATCATTATAGTTATAATGCATGTCTGACAGGTGTTTAAAATGGACAAAACACATTTGTAAAAAACAGCAACTGGTAATGTGTTGTAATGTATGACTCCAATCTTATCTTCCTTAGGAATTTCACACCTACATTAAATAGTGACATACAAATACCAGTACTATTAAGATAATGATGATAACTATTATTACAGTGGTGGTGCATGTACTGGGGATCCTCCAGGTGATGCTGCTCTGTTGCTGTCTCTGTCCCTTTCTCCCTCTCTGTCTGTGCTGCCGTTCAGTCCGCAGGCTGTGGCCGACTCCAGTGCAGCAAGGAGTCTTTTACCAGAAGATCGGCCCAGAGAGCCACTGAGACGGGCCAGTCGGCGCGGAGCCTGTGAAAGTCTGAACTCCTCATCCACATAACAGCTGTAGAGCTCCAACCGCAATTCAAAATCTGGTGGCACGTCAGCACTGCAGAGAGAGAAAGAAAGAGAGAGAGAGAGAGAGAGAGAGAGAGAGAGAGAGAGATTTGTATTCTCTCAGCCTCTCAGCTGTCTCATGACCTCTGATTCAGGAGGTTTGTTATTAAATATTATTTAGGGCTTTTTCAGTACTGCAATATAAGTCATTTGTTTTGTTTTGTGGTTATGGAGTGTGATCTCACACACAGACACAAAGATTAAAGGGCTAAATAAACTAAAAGTAACAACACAAAACACCATAGGAAGAAAACAATCAAACAGAAATATACACATTTGTGTAACAAAACTCACAATATGAGTGTGTCCTCAAAGCAGATGTCTGTGTGTGTCCTATTCACCATTACCAGGTCAGTGTCATAGATCTCCTTCCCCACAGACAGCAAACAGAAAACTGCCCATCTGTGCACCTCTGAGACACATATACACACACACAAACACATACTTGTATATATATACATATATATATATGTTTGTGTGTGTGTGTGTGTGTGTGTGTGTGTGTGTGTGTGTGTGTGTAGATTAGTGCTGGGCATGTTAATGTGTTATTATCACGTTAATGCATTATTTAATTAATGCCGACAATTATTTTATCGCACGTTCATGCAGTTTTTTAATGTACTCTTATTTCAAAAGTTCGTTTTTCTGTGCTCAACCGCATCACCTCACTTTAACAGGGACACTCGCTCCTAAACATACTGTAGACTGTTTATGCTGCTCCCTGATAAAAGAAAAATGTTTCTGCTGGTACATGTTCAGAAAAAAAACAGAAAACAGATTTATAAATGTTATCTTTCTGTTGCTCGGAAGGCGCCTGATATACTGTTATGATCGTGGCTCTGGACCTGGGCGCCGCTGTTCTGATGATTTATGCTGTCCTGCTGAAAAATGCCACCATAGCGCAAATTGACAGCAGAGTCTATCGATTCATGCTACCCTGCTGAAAAATGATCCCTTTAAGTTTATGGTCAGTTTATAACAATGCTAATGATGAAAAATGGGGTGGGGGGGCGTTAATAATATTCTAATGCTAGAATATTCCTGGCACCCATGTTCTGAGGGTAATGCCGGTCCTGGGCTACAGCCGAGACATAGAGAGCAGCGTCCCTCGACATTAAAAATGCTTCCAGCGCCCATGGTCCAGAGCCACAATCATAACATTATAACAGGCATCTTCCGAGCAACAGCAAGTTAACATTTATGAATCCGTTTTCGTTTTTTTCTGAACAGGTACCATCAGAAACATTTTTTTTTTCATCAGGGAGCAGCATAAACCACCTACAGTATGTTCAGTCGCAAATGACCCTATTAGAGCGAGGTCAAGTGGTCAAGCACAAAAAAGTGAGAAACTTTCAAAAATAATAATAATAAAAGAACTGCATTAATGTACAATAAAATAATTGTTGCCGTTAAGTAAATAATGCGTTAACACAATAATAATGTGGTAACTTACCCAGCACCTAATTTTGATCTTTTTTTTTTATATTAAACACTATATGAAGAAAGTGGCATGCATTAAATGCATTTACCTAACTATTTTTTTTTTATCAATTTAATTATTATCTAACAGTACTGTTAAGGCTAAAAATAAACATTGCTGTGTTATACTAAAACTGGCACAAACGAATAAAGAACAAATAACTCAGCACCAACTTCAAGTGCTGAGTACTGGATTCTCACCAACTTTATTCTTGAAATATTCGGAATCTTTCCACATGAGAGGGATGCGGATATCTAAAGAGGCCAAGATGCACAGTCAGATGTCTATAAATTAATCACTACAGATTCATATAGCCATATGTGCAGGTAAGCAGGTTTTACTCCACCTGATATGGCTACTTTCCCAGTGCAGGGCTTCCGCTCATCAACGCAGCCACCAGCAGATGACCTGTAATAAATAATAAATCAGTTCCACAGTTTCAGTTTTACATGTTTCCTTTAAATCTTAAGCTTCCCACTAAACTTATTTGGGTCACTTTCAACACTTAACTGAACAAATCCAATTTTTAGCATGAAAGAATGGTAGCCCAGACTCTAGCCTAGTATAGGTTTCCCAAGTAGACTGCAAATAATTTGTTATTTTCTCTGAATAAGAAAAGCTCTTAATAATCATCTATGTCTTACTAGTGATCCATTCAGAGAATTTGTCTGTTTTAATTCAGTAACATCTTCCCTCAGAGTAGTTGACGCTGACATGTTAGACCTTTCTGTGTGCTACAATGTTACTATCACTAAAGAAAAGACGCTTCCTGCTGTCTTTGTTGTTGAATGTGCAGTTCTTTAATCTCTTCATCCACACGATCCACTACCTCTACAACTAGGGTATTTTTTAGGGATATTTTTCTTTCACATCATTCACACATTGATGCTAGTTATCCACAGTCCATGAAATATTTTGGGAAACCTTGAATTCTTTTAAATTTTCAATTATCTTAATATGACAATGTACTACCATGTTAATACGCCTATGTGCTAATAATTTAGCATCATGTAGCTTAATTTTTCAGGACAGTGACTTCCTTTGGTATAAAGTGTTTTATAATGAAATGTTTGGGGACACCTTGAATTCTTTGAAAATTTCAATTATCTCAATGTGAGAATGTACTACCATGATACTACAGCTGTGTGCTAACACTTTAGCAACTTTTAGATTCATTTTTCATGAAAGTGACTTCCTTTGGTATGAAGAGTATATTTCACATAATGATAACACTTTCATTGTCAAAATATTTTTTAAAAGTACATACTGCTGCTGTTTTTTCTTAAAGCTGGATTAACCAGTGTGCATAATACAGTATTTGGATAGTCTTAGTGATTTAATCGCCTATTCATTCAATTCAGTTTTGAAATGAGTAAAACATTCACTTGGCAATTCTACACAATTCTTGATTGTTTAATTAGTTTAACTATTTTAATTAGATTAATTATTTTAATTAGATTAACTAGTTTAATTAAATCACATAATGGACACTATAAGGCCATCTTTTGTCAAAAAGTTTTAAGAAACCCAAAGAGTTATGATCACAAAGCTTTTAAGGGCTAATTAGGCATAATAAGAATAATGTGTATATTAAACATGTATTTCATATGTTAAGTTCAGCCTTGAGTGCTGATAAGTGCTAATCAAGACAAAGAGATAAACTTATTGGGGTTTAGTATAAGTTATGGTATGATTTACTTTAGGTCTGCAAAGAAAATGGCAAGATGTAAATGTTTTGGGTCAGGAGAGCACCCAAGTTCAAATGGTTAATTAGGTGGCACCCAAGTTCAAATAGTTAATTAGAAAAACAATATTCTTTTATGAAAAACACTTTTTTGAATTGGCAGAGTACAACGTCCATCCACTCATTCATCCATCCATGATTTTTGCACCCTGTGCTTTACCTGCGCCCTGTGCGCTGCAGAGCCTGTGCCTCCTTCATGCGCTGGAGCTGGCTCATGAGGGCGAGGATGCGGCTGTTGCAGGTTAGGAGACTTTTGGAGGCCTCCAGAGCCTGCTCTCTCTGAGTACATGCGGCTAACAGCCTGCAGGCACCTTCCCGCACACGCACCTCCATCTCTATTTGCTTCTGCACCTCGCTGTCCTGCAGAAACAGAGATACAGAGTGTGAGACAGAGAGAGTGTGAGACAGAGAGAGAGAGAGAGAGAGAGAGAGAGAAAGAGATGACCTGATGAATGATGCCAACATAAGCTACTCTGGAACTACCACCAAACTAATAGCTTAACTAATAGATACTAGTTACCAAATACTAGATACTAGTTAGCAAGCATGATTTTTAATACAATTACAACACCGGAGATGTTGGGGGGGGGGGATTCTGGACTGTAGCTGCAAGGGATGTGTCACAGGG
>JBBJLS010072778.1:0-10154 GCA_037577275.1 Bryconaethiops microstoma
TCAGGGCTCTGTGTGGGCCAGTCAAGTTCTTTCACACTGAACTCATCCAGCCATGTCTTTATGGAGCTTGCTTTGTGCATTGGGGGACAGTCGTGCTGGAATGAAAAACGTTCTTCCCCAAAACTGTATTAACAAAGTGGGAAGCATGGCGTTGTCCTAAATGTCTTGGCATGCTGAAGCTTTAAGATTGTCCTTCACTGGAAGTAAGGGGTCTAGTCCAAACTCTGAGAAACGGCTTTGTCCCAATACTTTTGTCCAATACTTTTGTCTAATTTCTGTTTAGTTTTTTTGTAGAAAAAATTAAAGCTGAATGTCACGGTCACAGAAAAAAATCAGTTGTAACGAAAAAATAACACGATTATTCATTTCAGCTTAATATGGAAATTCAGTTCTCATTACATTTGTTTAGATTTATGAGTGAGAATAGAGTGATTATAAGTTTTGTTCTTACACGTAAAAATACAACTTTATTTTTTATATACAAGAATTAAATTTGAACATACAACATTTAAAAAAATCCTTCTAGTAAAATAGCTGTTGCTTCCATTAACCTTCTGTTGCAAGCCCTCTATTGACCAACATGCCAGCATGTGCAAAAACAACAGGGCATGATCTGAGTGACCATAAAACCAAACCAGTGGTTAAATCAACAAAAACGGGTCTGCCAAATGCTGCAACTATCTCAACACTTTCAGCTAACTCTAAATGCGATCTTTTGTGTGTGTTTTTAGTTTGTTCCACTGGCTTAAAATAATTGAAATGAGACTTTATATGATTAAATCATCCTCAACTTCACGATACAGTTGTCTTGTTGAGTTTCAATCATGTTTCAAAGAGGCAGGATTTTACATTTTTGCTAGTGTGCAAGAACAGGATAACATGGAATGGGAAAAGCCATGAATCCTTGCTATGGGGCGGCTGGTGGCTGGCCATTTAGGGAGTTGCCCCTGCAATCAGGAGGTTGTGGGTTTGAATCCCAGGACTGCCAGCGGCACCACTGATGTACCCTTGAGCATGGTCCCCACGCACTACTCCCTGGTAGCCCACCGCTTCATTTGGCGAATGGGTTAAATGCAGAGAAAGAATTTCACACTGTTCACGCTGTGGTGTGATGTTACTATAAGGGGCCACTTTATTTGAAAATCTTACAATTAAATATTTACATATGCATACATTTTTTTTACTTGCCAAATTTTCATTTATATAATGAAATAATTTTTTTTTACTTGTACATGTTCAAACTATGGACTTGCAGACACCCAAAGCTGATACAGATGGTACAGTGGCCACAAGTGTTAGTGATCATGCAAAGTTGTTAGTGATGTTCAACTAATTCCTCAATGTTGTTTTCTTGCCCCTTCATAGAACCTACAGACAATGCTAGCGTGAACTTTGTCAAATACAAAGGTGACTATTATGTCAGCACAGAGACCAACTTCATGCATAAAGTGGACATGGAGACTCTGGATACAAAAGGGAAGGTAATTTTCACTCTTTTCCAAATTTGGACTTTTTGCTGAATATGTCATTAATATTTCCTCACCAGTATACAAAAGTGGAAAAAGCAGTTTGTTCCAGTATTTAAATAAGTTACATCACACAACTGTAGTTTTTATGTATGAATTAATCATAGATTTACTTCCACTTGACGTTAAGTCTGATTTAAATACTGAATGTAGCTATGTTAACACCTATAATGGAGAAAAATCTCCTCTTTTACTAACAACAGCTTAACAAATATTGTGTTCTTTGACTATTTTCTTTGCATTTTCTCATTTTAGAATTAAAAAAGCAATATATTGTAATAGAGATGTGTGTTATTTAGGTAATGTAAGCTAACATTCATGGTAAACTCAGATTAGGAAAAATATATATAAAATTAGGCTATTCTATTCTCGTAAATATTTGAGTAGGCTTTCAGTTATCCCAGCTCTTACTTTAAGAAAAATGTATATTTTTAGTTCATCAGTTAAACATTATCATGACAGTAGTTAGACAAATGATCAATGCTCTTTCTACTCTTGCAAATCTGTTCATCAAAGGTGGACTGGACCAAGTTCATCGCAGTCAATGGTGCCACTGCCCACCCCCACATTGACCCAGATGGAACAGCCTACAACATGGGCAACTCCTACGGCAGCGAAGGTCAGATGTGTTCTCTCATAGACTCCTGTCCATTTGTATATTTTCTTACTAAGGTACTCTGTGATCTTACTGTGACCATACAATATTCACTGTGTAAAGAAAGTTCACTAGATGTGCTCTATGTGTTTGTCAGGGGCTTTGTACAACATTATCAGCGTGCCTCCGGACAGGGAAGGTCCTACTGACACACTGCATGGGGCAAAGGTTCTGTGCTCTATCGCCCCTACCGACAAAATCAGACCCTCCTACTACCACAGCTTTGGTAGATACTCACTTTTTTCAGTGACAGACATTTACAGTCATATATGTCACAGATACATATTTTGTTGATTAAAACAAGGCACATAGTTTTCTCTGCGAACATAGTTAGGTCCATAAGTATTTGGACATTGATGCAATTTTTGTAATTTTCTCTCTATGCCACCACAATGGATTTAAAAATGAGCAATCAAGATGTGATGGAAGTATAGACTTCCAGCTTTCAAGGGGTTTAACAAAAGTACTGTATTAAGCTATTTTCAGAGGCTCAAAAGTAACTGGACATGCGACTGAAAAGCAGTTTCCTGGCTAGGTGTGGCCCATTCCCACATTATTCCATGACAAATTAAGTAGATCAAATTTGATGCAAAGGACTGAATTTGCATTTGGTAGCCATTCACTGGAACTCAATATGACATCCAAAAAGGTGTCAATGCAGAGAGGGCTAAAAGTTTAGTAGTGCTCAAACAAACAATTTGGTACATTTTTAAAAAGAAGGAATGTACTTGTGAGTTAAGCATTAAAATCTGATGAAGCAAACTTTAATGGATTGGGATAAAAGCCACTATACAAAAAACACTAACTAAATTATTCTTTATTGCATTCATTACCTTATGTTTGTTCAGTCCATTAAATCTGTCTCTCTCTTTTCCCAGAATAAAACAATTGGTAGTTTTCTGTATGTTGTAACTGGATAAATGCATCATCTTCTTGTATCAGTGAACATTTTTCTTAAGTTTCCTTAATGTCATGACTCCGGTCGACGGCCACTGGGGGTCGCTATGGGACCGTGAACTGTGCTCCACCCACAGCTGAGGATAATTTAGCAGAGGACTGATTAGCCCCGGACCGGCTATTTAAGGGACTCTTATTCTCAGATGTGGCGTGGAGCTTTACATGTATGTGTTGTTTCCTCTACCTACTCAACTCTCTTCTCTTTCTAGTCTTCTTGTTTGAACGCTCTCTATTACTTAAATTTATGTTCGGCTCGTGCCAGTTTAGTTCCGGTTTTGTGTTCTCTGTTATAAATAAACTCACTTCAGTATGGAAATCTGCGCCTGCGTCTCACCAACATCTGGATTTAGAAAAGGTCCTACCGTGACACTTAACTTCTGAAGTTCTGCCCACTGATGCTCGATAAATTGTTTGACACCCCACTGTTGCTCTGTTCAGTAAGAAGAAACTTTCTAACTAAAAATTAGGCAGAAATAACAAAGAAAATGACATTAGGTACAATAAACATGACGTAAAAATAAGAACATTGCAAGTGAAAAAAAGTATTCAAAGGATATATTATATACCCCTTAAAAAATTCCTCCGGAATCAGTGAAGTTTTCTGATTTTGATTAATTCGCATATTCGTCCCCTTTCTTCTCATTAAATATACTTGTTATTTCTAGCCTCAAACAAGGCCAAGACCATAATAAACCTTGACTCATATTTGATCTTATCAACACTGTTTAATCAAAGAATGATGCCTACTTATCACTCAAATTTTCAGCATATTTTTATAAAACAGTTATCTCTCCAATTTGGCCATGTCTAATCCCACCCACTATCTATCTCTTGCAATGCCACTAACCTGGAACGGAGGGCTTGAACATGCTTCTCTGAGTAACATTAAGCTTCACTGTATCTTCCTATCACTAACTTAACTTCACACTTGTACAGCTCCGGAAAAAAATAAGTGACCACTGCAGTTTATTTTTAAAGCAGCATCTCTATGAGTAAGACAACCGTTCCATACCAGTGTCTGTTAAATTCCTACACAAGCACCTCATTCTGCTTTATGAGGTACTGATTTGTGATCACCTGAATCAAAGCTTATTTAATGAGGAAAAGTATAAAAACACTGCTGTAATCAACACTCTCCTCTTGCAATGTGACCAGTTGGATGGTAAAACACTACTAGAAGTATGTCAAAGGTAATTATTGCCGTTTTGTTTAAGAGTGAACAAGAGATTTGTTTTCTTTGAATTATTCAAGTTCAGTAAACTCTGATTTTGATGTTTTGTCATTTCCTTTAAAATAATGCTTTAAAGAAGAATATTTGTATTTGGAAATTAGGAGAAATATTGTGTGCAGTTTTTAAAAACTAAGGCAAAGCTGTTTAGTTCAATACTTGCATCCATAAAAGATAAACCCTGAGAAACTGAACATTTTTGCAGTGGTCTCTTGTTTGTTTCCAGGGCTGTAGTTTTTCAAGAAAACCTTTACATTACGTTTTTACGTGTCCAAACGTCCACAACCCGGTCACTTCACAGCCTCGCCAGAGACCCTTTAACCAAAGTGATGGAAATGGCAGTTTACTGCACAGCATACAACACTAGCAAACATAATTACCATGTCAGGCATGGCATAGTGTTATCTGTGGTCAGGTATGAATGAATAATTTTGCAACATAGGAGCTTTGGAAGTCAAACCTGCAGCCAAACACATCAGCCCCTGTCATTGAGAGCACATTACCTGCCTGTAATTACAGATTACAGCCGTGTAGCATGTGGAACGTAGCTGGTGTTAAAAGGCTGCTTGTACGGTTTTGTTTAGTAAAGAGTGTTTTTCTTGCCTGCTGTGGATGTTTATGCATGAAGGACTGTAACTTTGCTTGTTGTTTTCATTTATGTATTTTCTCTTTAGCAGCTTAAAATAGACATTGTGAAAGAGGAATAACTGTGATTTGTAAACATTTGACAAATTCCAATTCATATGTAAAAAACAAACAAAATATATAAATGACAAAATATAGTGGAAAACATTTTTTTAGACATTTGACAAATTCATATTAAAATATAAAAAGCAATTTCAATAACAAAATACTGTAGCAAACATCATTCTGCATTATTGTTTACGTGCAAATTTTCCACAATGATTTTTTTTTCAATTTAAAAAATAGATATTTTCTCCTCTACTGTTTTTTAAAACTATTTTGTAAGTGACACTCTCCACTGTCATTTTTAAATTACACTCCAGTTTCATTTAGTCTGAGTAGCGTATTCCACTAAAACATATTTTTGAACTTTGTTTTGAAGATCCAATGACATTCTCCACTATAATATAATAACTATTTTTGAATGACCTTCTTCCATACAATCTTCCCTGTAACTGATTTGTAAAGCTATTTTTCATTTGAATGACATTATACTATAGTTTATTTTTAAACTTTTTTTGTTGTTGTTTGATTGACCTTGTCCACTGTATTTTTTAAAGTACTTTTTAAAGTTTGAATGGCATTCTCCACCACAGTTTATTGTTTACATTCTTGTGGAAGTTTGAATGACATTCTCCATGAAAATACACATTTTTATATTTCTTTGTAAAAGTTTGAATGTTGACCTCCACCGTTTTCTACACAACTTTTTCACTTGATTGAACGGCATTCTCCATTATAATTTGTTTGACCTTTTTAGTGTTTGAATGACATTCTTCACAATATTTTTGTGCAAAGGACATTCTGACAAAAAAAATAAAAAAATCAAGATTCAAATTCTCCAGTACATTTTGTCTAAAGCCTGAATATTTTAAATTACATTTTTGTTTAGTTACAGAATCTGCTCTCTCACTCCTGTTTTACTGTCTGCTTGGTGGACTAGAAATAGAAGCGTAATTAGTTTGCAGAAATGGGCAGTAAACCAGCGACACAGGCAAGGTAAGTGAAAATGCCCCGGGCTTCTGACAGGTTTCTGTGTGTCGACCCCTGAGTGGCTGCGTGATGGAGTGTGACTCACTGGAGTTCCAGAATGACACACTGACTTCCACTGGAGCGGCTAATGGACTGACGGTGGTCAGGCTGTGAGGACCATGAGTCATGAAGTCCTGACCTTCTGCGGGTCAGCCCGAACTGATCTCAAAACGCTTTTACACTCGCATAACTAGAGCCGACCCTCCTTCAGGTCATCCAAGCTCATCACAAACAGGTGTTGCGGGCTTTAGTGATACTACAATTGATTAAAAACACAAAAAACTTGCAATAAAAAAGGCCACTACCCAAAATCCACATCATATAAGATGCTGAAAAAACTCACCAAAACTGGAAAGGAATGAAATCTTTTTTTTTTTTTTGTTGTCTTTTTGCACAACTTGTATCGACTTACGCTGCAAGCTGCTGAGAAATGTTTGACGCAAGAGAAGACTTTTCTGCAACTCTCCAGATTTACAAAACTCTTTGTACGCATTGTATTACGTATCCTTGTAAGCTACAATACTGCACGAAAGTCTCAGTGTAATGATGAGATGATGGGGAAGGAGTCAATTGCAGTTAAGAGTTTAACGGGATAGAGTTTGTATTCAAAAACAGAACAAGATCAATCGTCGGCAAACCGTGATAACAGAGAAGATCCAAACTCGTAATGCTTAATACACTATGTGGACAAAAGTACTGGGACGCTTGACCATTACACCCAATCGGACTTTAATGACCTTGCATAACGCATACACTTTAATATGGAGTTGGTCCCACTTTTGCAGCTACAGTTTCCACTCTTCTTGGAAGGCTTTCCACAAGATTTTGGAGTTTCTGTGGGAATTTGTGTCCATTTATTCTGTAGAGCATTTATGAGGTCAGACGCAGATGTCGGACGAGAAGGGCTGGCTCGCAATCTCCGTGTTGAAAGGGGTTGAGGTCAGGGCTCTGTGTGGTCCAGTCAAGTTTTTCCACACCGAACTCATCCAACCATGTCTTTATGGAGCTCGCTTTGTGCACTGAGACACAGTCATGCTGGAATAGAAAAGGTTCTTCCCCAGACTGTGTCCAAAGCATGACGTTGTCCAAAATGTCTTGGTATACTGAAGTATTATAGTGTAGGTTAAGCCATTTGTCTGGGTAGTAGGTATTTATAGGTTTTAAAATGATATTAAAATGACAGTAAATATGAATTAAAAAACAAATTCTATGTTGAGTGAGCTAAACCATTTTCCCAATCAAGTTCTCAGAACCGAGTTCTCCGAAGTTCTTAACTATTTCCAAAGGAAGAATAGCATTTACATCCCATACCAACAAATCAGGTGTGCTGCTGATGGAACGGAATCAATTCATGCAGTGGCTGCACGTCTGGAACCAAACCTGTGTTCTTCCAACCGTACTTATCTGACCAAATGGTTTTAGTGAATATACCGAAATGTTGTTATTAATGTTAGCTGTATGGATTCTAACGTCATGTAATATTTTTTTTCTGGCAAAAACATACTTACTGCCAAGAAAACTAGCTTCTGTCTTTTGTACAGAGCCTAATAGCTCTAGGGCATAATTAAACAAAAAAAAAAAAGCTAACAAAGGACACTAAAACAGGTCTTGGCTGATTGACTTCATTTGTGGACAAACGTCTCCGAAAATGTAAACAGTCCAGCAGGCAAACTTGAAAAACAGTACTTAGGCATAATTATAATAGAAGTACGTTGTGACTCTGCAGCCTTAAAGACCTTGTCATTAAAGCAATCCACTGTAAATTGGAGCTTTGTGAGATTGGCCTCATATACTATTCTTCTCTGACACTCATAATCCAGAGCAGGGGGATGTTGAGAAAGCAGTGTGTTGTTTTTGTGAAGTCTTTTTCTGTTTTTTTTTTACCTTTGCTCTTGGATGTTATTGTGGTTTCCTTCTTTAAAATGTGTCCATTATCCTCTTTCATGTTTTCTTATCGTGTCATATCTTGTTCCACTTCGCCTATCACAGAGGAAGTCGGTTAACATGGACTGTCCAGTGTCGTGGACTGATAAAATCCCAAAAATTTAAGTCATTTTCCGACGTTTTTAACCTAATCTCTCTCTGCCTCACCTGCACTGTATGGTCAATTGTAGAACAAAATGAAACCAGATGAATTGAAGCACGCTTCTAATAAAAGCCAGATGAGTGTTGCTTCAGCATTTGCCCGTAATCTTCATGAATAATTTTGCCCATTTCTCAGCTCATAGAAAATGTGCGCCCGTGGAAATCAGCCACGTGCTCCAGAACTGCGATGAGTCGGACTGCTTTAACAGGCCAAGGAGAAAGTCAGGGTGATGAACTTGCACTTTATGCAATGCAGCAGCTCAAAACCACCGTGACAGGCTTTATTGGCTTCAGGTACGGTGAGTATTCACATCTGTTTATTACTTTAAGTAATTCAGCATTATTTTCATGAATGCAGGGTTCACATGGTTTCCCCAGAGTGAACACAGTCTCCAGTTTTCCTCATCAGCATCCAGTCCCCGCATGTTTTGGGACGCTTGACCACTCCAATATTACACCATCAGGAACTTTAATGACACGGCACTGATGTTGGACGAGAAGGTCTGGCTCACAATCTCTGTTCCAGTTCATCCCAAAGGTGTTGGATGGGGTTGAGGTCAGGGCTCTGTGTGGACCCGTCACCTTTTCGTGCACAGTTTCTGTTTATAGCAATGTTCACATTTCTATTCTATGTAGCATGTTACATGTTTATCTATACACTTCTGTTTTATTTTCAACCAACTGGAAAAAAAACCCCATAATTGAAGGGCCCGTTTCCTCTGTTGTTCTTGTAATTTTGTGAGGTTAGCACATAAGATTTGTGTGGTTTTATGCTGCAGGCTTGGTAACTGCTAGACACCAGAAGACTTTTAAAATAGTTGATTGAATCAGGTTTAAAAAAAAAAGGAAGACAGAAGTAATTCCATGAAAAATAACCCTCTAATGATTTAATTATGGCAGTTTGTTGATTAGGTTATCTGCCCATGTGGTTTATAATTGCAAGGGATTCTGGATGTTAATGTTATTAAAACTTCACTTTATTATTTTATTTCACATTACATTTATTACAACTGAATATTTGATCTTTCTCAGTCATTAGAAAATCATCTACAGTTCCTCTTCATCATCCCTGAGTGTGTGAGTGTGTGTTTGTGTGTGTAGTTGGAACTAATTTGTAACTGTAATTGCCTCTGTCACATGTGTACGAATGCGTATTTATACATGCACTCACGCACGCACGCACGCACGCACACACATACAAAATACAGCTATTATAGCAAGGGTCACGCTTTTCTCATAGCGTTACAAGAAGAGTCACATTTCAGAGAGCTCTGACTAAAAGCAAGAGTTATAGCGTGTTCTTATGACTTTCCTTTTTATCACTCTCTTCGGCTTAGAAACCAGAATAGCATAAACAAACAGATCAGATTCGCCGCAGCAGCTGTGCAGAGAGGCAGATAAAGGTGTGCTTGCAGAAGAAAAGTTTTGTGAAGGTGTTTTTATTTGAAGTGCGTGTGAGTTTTGAGGTTTGTGTATGAGTATGCACACGTGCAGTTGTGGTGGGTGGAAGGTGGTGGTTGAGATAAGAAGGGGAGAGAGAAGTGTGTGTGTGTGTGTGTGTGTGTGTGTGTGTGAGGGGGTGTTAGCAATTTTCCGGGCTGAACATTAGCAGGTTAATCCCTTCGACCAAATGGAAAGCTCTTTCTTGCCGAGAATTCTGGGAGTTGTAGAGCCGCGGGGTCTGCGCGGGCCGTGCTAGTGTCGGATCACCCTGGCAACACTCTCTCCACTCTCTGCCACCAAGCAGTGAACGAACCAGCCAACCTGCTGCCACACACACACACACACACACACACACACACACACCTGTAAACCTTCATATACACATTCTCTCTCTCGCTCTCTGTGTCTCACTCTCTCTCTATTTCTAGCTCGCTCTCTCTCTCTCTCTCTCTCTCTGTGTCTCACTCTCTCTATTTCTCTCTCTCTCTCTATTTCCCTCTCTCTCTATTTCTCTCTCTCTCTCTTTTTCTCTCTTTTTCTCTCT
>JBBJLS010072779.1:0-10154 GCA_037577275.1 Bryconaethiops microstoma
CATAGAAAGGGGGACCATACTGCCATATAACACAACTAATTAACTTAAAGGGTAAACGTTCATAGTCTTTTCTACAGGTACAATGGAACAATGTGTTGCAATGTAGTACAATTGCAATGTGTTTGAAGGATACTGCTATGCCTAATAATAATAATAATAATAATGAATTGAATTTATATATCTCAAACCCAATGACAAAGCTTATAATGCACTGAAAGACAGAACAGCATACAGAACACATTGTACATACAATATATGCATATATATATATATATACTTGGGGTGGAGAAAGAGAGAAAAGAGAACAGTTCTGAAAGAAGGAAACAAGATATCATGAATATTTGAGAATGCGTGTTTATAATTAAGGCACCAAAGCTGTCCGTAGAGGCTTGAATCCTGGGATAGTGAGTAGAATGGTCAAACAGTGATATTTGGGCAAAGAAGTTCTTCACAGAGGGCTGAGACCATACAGGGCTATATTTCTAATTAGGATCGTTTTTATTGGGTGCAGAAGGAAAAGGGCACCTATAGTAGTTCACAGGGCCATATCTCATTTTGTAATTATGACAGGTTTTGGACTGAATATGGATTTATTAACCAATCCATCGACCAGAGTAGGGAGCAATAGTGCACTTGTCAATCTTGTCCAGCAGACAACAGACCTGTCATTAGCTCATGGATGTAACGTGAGTTAGCATGGCTGAAAAGACCCCTGAGTCATTAAAACACTAGATACTTGCTGTGTGTGCAGTAAAAATAGACATTACTTCTTCCAAAGTAAAAATACAGCATTGTAAAACCAGACTATTCTTTAGCTTTAGAAGATGTCAGGTACCTGAGTTACAGTCTTCAAGTGGTTTCATGGAATTGATTTTGTGCATCCAGCACAGAATCTGACAAAACTAAATGTGATGGTGTGAAGAATAATCGCTAACAGTAGCGTTGTGCCAACTGCTTGTGTTATTGATTGTACTCCAGATATTAAAGGAGCATGGACTAGAGGAATCTGGTGGTGGTGTTTAGTGGGGGTGTACTCAAGTTAGCACTGTAATCCAGCCCCAAACATTGGCTCCAGATGTGTATTCTGGCTATGACAAGTTGTGTCCAGGTGTGTGTTCTCGTTACAAGATCTCATCTGAGCCCGCAAGACTACTTGCAGTTGCATTAGGCCCTTTACTTTCAATGTAGCACTTTATTTAATGCATGCAATCTAAATGAGCTGATTTCTTAAACTGACATTTTGTTTTAGAATTGAAGTGGCTATTAAAGAGCAATTGTTAATTATACTGCAATGATGGCTAATAGAAAGTACTGGATATGTACTGGTATGTTTCATGTGATTATTTAGCTTGCACAGTGTGAGCCTTAGGTAAGAAATACGGATAGATAATAAAAATGGGCTCCAATAAAATACACATAACCTGGAATTCTTCCTGTAAAGTAGCTCAATCTGTTCGAAGTTCTGCTCACGTACAAGGCTCTTAACAACCTTTCTGCTTCTTATCTCTCAGAGCTTCTTCGTACATACAAAACTACTCACACTCTTCGCAATCTTCCTCAGCTGGACTGCTCACTATCCCCCATCCAACCTTCATATCTACAGTGGCCAAGCTTTTCTTGATTTGCTCCTCATCTCTGGAACTTTCTCCCCTTAGACATCCAGCAGTCTTGCTCTCTCTCTCTCTGAACATTCAAATGCAAACACATCTGCATTCCCTTGTTTACAGCTTTCCTCAATACTGAACACTGAATTATCCCCAGCTTCAAGTTCCCCAGAATGTTGCCTATCCACAAATTACTGTATGTTCTTGTTTAGTTGTCTGGTGTTGTGTGCACACTGCTTAAAGTGAATATTTTAGGGTATCTGAAAAGCCTTTTAAGATCTTTGCCTTATTATTATTATTATTATTGTTGTTGTTGTTGTTATTGTTATTGTTATTATTAATAAAATAGTGTCAATTCTATGTAATGGAGCATGTTTAACTCTCTCAGTCAGTCAGTCACTCACTCATAAACACCCATGCACACAAACACACATACATGCATACACACACACACGAAAACATACACACACAAACAAATCGGATTATTTTTCACTTGGACTATATGCTATTCATTACCAGCAATCTGCATAAGCCAGAATCTCAATGGCATCACCAACCTATACAGCAGTCGCTCTTTAGCAGTCATCTGGCTAAGCTGGACTCTCCATGGTTTGGCTGGAGGGGCAGTTGACCCCAGGATAAGAGCAGCTAAGAGGCAGCTCTTTAGAGCTGGGTTAAACGACTGATGGATTATGTGGAAGGATTATACTGATGTAGTGTTCCTGTGGCAAAAGGCTCAATTGTTAGTTATTTAACGTATTTACATAAATAACACAGCCATTTGTGCAGTTACTTATGGCTCTCTGTTGCGAAGGGACTGTGTGTAAAAAGGGCTGTCTGTACTGTATGATTTACTCATTATATATAATCTCTGATGGGATGAAACTTTGTGATTTTTTTTTTTTTGATGGCAGTAATGCTTTTTTGTTTGCTTTTGTTTATTGTTTGCTTCGGTTTTGTCAAGTAGAGTAACTTAATGTTTTTTTTTTATTCAGTTAGAAGCTTCAAAACACACGTCACTGTTTAATGAAAACCATGCAATTTTTTCTGCATCATTTAACTATGGCAGCTGCCCTTAACAGTAAATTAAAGATATGTGTGTATATATATATATAAATACTAGTGAGATATATATATATATATATATATATATCTCACTAGTATTTATAACACTGTGGTGGCATTCCTGTTCACTCATCTCGCAAATGTGGCATGACTTGAAGGCGGCAGCAGATGTAAACATGTTTTTCATGTTAGACTCATTGTTTTGGTTTAAATACCCTGAAACGAATGTGCACATCTTGCATTTTAGCCTCACTGTTATTGTGAGGCTAACATATCCAGTGTACATAGCCTGTGCAGCAAAATGAGTCACTGATCAAGGACTAATGTACTGCTTTGTGTTTATTTAACACAAGTTATAGCATGAGAGTCAGCCTTCAGCACTTAACTGAGGTTGATTTCAGAACAGTTGGTGAAGAAATCAACCACTTCATGTGGCACAGGGGTGGGGTTCAGTATGAGGAGAAACAAACCCATTAGTTGATACCTTTGCTGTTTTGTGTGTGTAAAAGAAACAGCCCGGTGTGCCTGTGTGTGTGTAGGTGGTCTTTGGTGTAGGTGGCTATGATTTGCTGTGCTCGTGATGTAGGTACAAGGGCAGGTACAGGAAACAGAACACCCACACGAGCCCAGATGTAAGACTCGGAGAAAGAGAGAAAGGTGAGGGGGTACCTGCTCTGAGTGCGTGTGTGTGGGGATTCAGCAGAGCTGCCTGATTCTTTCCCGCACAAGGAGATTCTCAGCGAGTATGAAGAGCTGCCTCCGACTCTGCGCTCCTGTGTGGGGAGAAAAACCGTCTCTCATTATATAATGGCAGGCCCTACTGAGCCAGCAGAAGGGGCCTGCATGACTCCCCCTCGCACTGCGCTGTAAAATTTAGCGCAGCGTGTGTTAAGAGACTGTCACGAGTGTTCTAGTTTTGCATTAAGCATCCACACTTGTCGACTAATACCTTTGTTTCTAATTCTTCAGCGACACACACGCACTCTTTCTGTTTCTCTCACACGCGCACACACACACACACGTATCCTGGCGCAGTACATTTAGAAGACAGATTTGGGTCTGTTACCATGTTATTGATTCATACCCTTGCCCGCAGTCAGTGATGAAAAATGAACGCAACGCAATGCAAGGGAAGACTGGACCGAGTGACGGCAGAGATCCAATCATTGTGTGATGTGAGGCGATGTAGTCAAGTGAGTGTCACCAGCGTCCTCTGCTCCTGTGCTATATCTGTATCAGTCTGCAATAATAAGGCCCAGGGGCTCTTCATTCCTGCTTTTTCATTTTTCATGCCCGTTCTTCTCCTGTCTGTTTGCATGTCTGTCCTTTCTTCTAACCACCTGACTGACTTTAGGAAGGACTGATGCTTTGATCGGAGTGCTGGATTAAAGTAGATTGCGGAAACTTGATTGAGAGGAAGGTGAGTTTATGTTTTCAGCCACAGATCTTCTAAAGGTTCTCTCTATCCGAAACCAAGAAGAGCTTCCTGAGCATAGCTTATTATTCTTTAACTATAAATTTTATTTTAGTAAATGCTATTATATCACACCAGCTGTTGAAGACAAATCATCACTGTGAAACAGTGCTGTGAAACATTGCATACAATGTAAAGGGCAGCTGATGATCTGAAATGTTGTCAAAATACAAAAAAGGAGGTACAAAGTTTTGACCAACAGTAATTACATTTCCATATTTAAGATGAAAACCGTGAATAAAGTGAGAAAAAGTTCATATTTTTACTAAAAAATCATTCATTAATTTATTCATTGTCCTAACCAAGGTAGCAGGGCATGCTGTTGCTCATCCTATTGAAAAGTGGGGTTACAATAAAAATGTGAAGAACACATTTTAATTAACAATTTAAACAGTGAAACTGTTTATGAAGTTCATGAAGGTTCCATGAGCCATTTTTACTGGTCATGTGTTGCTATAGCTGTGCAGAGGCACATCGTATCTCCCGCCTCCTCATCACTTAGGATAGCATTTATAGTTTTTCATCTTAAAGTCATTCAGAAATTGTGACTCTAAAATGAAATCCCTGCTTTGAATGGATCTGCTTAATGGTATATTTAATATTTTGAATGCATACCAATCTAACAAAAAAGTAAAAATAAGATATTGTACTTAGCAGAAATGACTAGGACAGATATATGGCATATTGTCTAAGAGATCTAGTGGAATTTAATGCTTGCTAATTCATCCTCAAAGGGGAAAGGAGCTCTTCCTTGGCTCTTTCTTGCTCAGTGGACCCCAGAAGTTCTCTAGAGCAGCTTTGTAAGAACCTGTTGGGGTGAGGCTGTAGAAATAAAGCTAGAGTGAAAGTCAATCTGGAGAGTGTCCCCAGAGTATCTTGAACAGCAGTGTGTTTGCTGGAGACATGACTTGACAACTGCTTCACGAAAGGGCGATTCTGAGACTCTGCTTCATGTGCAGGGCTTATGTAAAAGTAGCACAGTTGAATGCTAGCCAGTCTGAGTCACTGGTTGGAGAGTTTGATTTAAAGAAACTAAGAACATCAGGCCACCCACACACACACACACATACCTACACATACACACGGATATCCCATACATCTGAGGTCTGCTAACACGAAAAAGCTACACTTTTACCTCATGTAAACCATGGCATTACAGAGAAAAACTGCCTGAACACACTTGCATTTCAAAACCAGTGCATCTGTTTCCTAGACAAACAGAAAGCTGCATCCATTCCTTCAGCAGCAGGATATCTTAATCCTGTTCTCTTTTGGAGTCAGCCAGATTTGGCTCTTTCCTATAAAAAGCTAAGTAGACAGTCTCAACCCTTCACCTCAGTTTATCTCCAGAGTGACAGAGAAAGCCACAACATGTCACACTGTGTAGGGTCGATGAAAGTAACTGTTTTATTAGCTGCTAAGCATGTTTTCCGATTCTGTAGATGGCCCTCGTACTCAATCAGTGAGAAAATCTGCCATGTAGGCAAAGTAAAGAAGAGGTTTTTCGCATCTAAACAAGCTGCTTGGAATTGGGTATATTATTTCTTTCCTACTACAGCATATGGCCACTCATTTGGCCTCTATGAGAATTTTAATTATGTGACAGAAAATCGTTGCTGCGACGTTGAAGTCTCATCTGTGTTTCTAATTAGGTGCTGAAATACTCTTTTACAACACTGCCACATGATTCCATAATTCCATAATTAAGCCTTCTTTTAAGCATGTTTGTTTGTGCACACTGCGTTTTGTTCATATGTAATATTTCAGCTTATTCACAAATAGCTTCACACATTTGCACATCCTTTTTTGCGTTGGAGCCCAAAGAGGCCAAGGGACAGGTGGGCTGTTTATGTTATGTTTAAGACATAAATCTCCACAAATCTTTGTGATCTTAGTGATGTATTTCCAGGTTCAGCCTAGCTGCTTTACTGAAGAACCAAGCTTCTATTCCATTATCAACTTCGTGGTCCAAACTCAATTGAAATGCAAGAGAAATGCTTTTGACAGGTGAACATAAATCTTGTTCACTAGTGATGACGTGGATTGATGTGTGTTATTCCCTTGACAGAAATAATGTGTATTATTTTACCATTTTACACTAAATTCGTATTTATGGATGTACATATTCTACAGAAATAGTTAACCTGCTACCTGTTTGTCCCTATCACTCATCTTTGCAGCAGCTTGTTTGTCTCCCCAATGTCAAAGCAGCCACAACTAGAGCCCATAAAATGAATGTGTCTGGCTATTTATATTTGTTGCATTGTTTGTTTGCTGTTTTTCACCAACTTATCTTCAATCAAGTGTTTTGAAGTAATTGGTTTTATTGCAAAAGTGTGGCTTCAACCTTTAGTTGAATGTGACTTGATTTTTTTCGAGCGTGATATAATAGCCATTGAAAAGCAGGTGATAAAACAGTGTTAAATAAGCCACTACAAAATTGTTTTAGAATTATGGTGGAATCCAAAATATTAAAAAAACAAAACATCTGAATCCTAAATAAAAACACAAACAGCAATATTCAGGCCAGCCGTATAGCTTGTGTATGTTTTTCCTTGATTTTGAAGGTCATAATGTGACAAGAGAGCTGCTCGGTTCCAGCAATGGACCTGAGAGCGGTGTACTATAGTTAACATTCTAGGCCACGTGTAAATCAGCATGATTCATCTAATCTGTATTTGCATGTGTGGGGGTGTTGGGTTACTTTATGCCTCTGATCATATTAAGCACAATTCATCATAAATCAGTTAAAAGATAAAATTGTCTTTATGTTGTTCTGTCAAAATGTAATTAATTTTGCCTGCCTTTAAAATATGTTTCAAATTTAGATGACATCACTGGGAAAATTTGAATAATATTCTCCAAGAATATCCTATTTCACCCTCTTCTATCCCAACCTGCAACTTGTAATGTATTTCACTAGGAAATGTGTCACCAAGATTGTCTTTGCTCGTGATAGCGAAGTGTCTCAGGCCCTTTTTACACACATCGTCATCCAGTTAAGGCAGTTAAGGCATTTGCTTTTGCCCTTTTCAAATGTAGTTTCTGCACGTAGATACTGATTAGACTGCTAACTCCTAGAAGCCACTGAGACCCATCAGACATGTCACTATCGGAGTATACTATATTTACTGTATAAGTAAAACTACATGTTTGTAGTTTGTAGTATAAAATACTGTTTACTTACCCCGTAATCACGGGGTGGAAAGGGGCTGGAATGCTGTTCTGGGAGTCAAAGTCAGGAAGGAATAGTGTTTAAACAAATCCAGTCAGTCTATTTGTCTTACACTGTTTCTAAAATCCATACATGAACGGAGGTGCAGTGGGTCCAGCAAGGTGGTCCTGGGTTCATTTTCCAGCCAAGGGCCCTTTCTGTGTGGAGTTTCCATAATCTCTTCGTGGCTGTGTGGGTTTCTGCTGGTTTCCTCCCGTAGTCCAAAGACATGCACATCAGGCAAACCGGATGCTAAATTGCCCCCAAGTGCCCCTATGTGTTTGTGTATCTGCCCTATGGTGTTTCTCTGCCTTTCGCTCTATGACCCCACGCCCTTAAGAATAAGCGGTTCAGATAATGGCTGGGCGGTTGAATAAGGTCCTAAACGTTTTACATTTGCAGTCTGCTGATACTGACTATATGCTGAAGATATCTGCAACAATGCTGTTTGCCTGGATGGAAAGCACAGTCTAATGACTTACATAAGGGTTATATTCAGCAGAGCTGTAATGACTGCTATGACAGACATCCTGACTGCTTGTGGAGTGACAGTAGCATGTCATCATCCAGAGTAGAGGAGAGTAAATAAAGGTTATCCTTCAGTAGCTTTCTGAAATGTGTGATATTTGTCAGGATAGCTGAGTGTAGGCCGGCCAGTTTGCCATGTGACTGCCTGTTTTGCAGTTTGGGTTTGCGTGCTCTTAGATCTAGATTACAATACCATTTCTGTTAAAGGCTCAATGAAAAAAATGGAACATGGAAAGACTCTATGAGTGCATTTTCACACACACACACACACGCACACACACACACACATACACAAACCACTTTCACTTCACTTTTCACCTTTTGCTATTTCTCTGTCGTTCTCTCTCACATGTTCTCTCTCTAGCTCGCTCTCTCTCTCTCTCTGTCTCTGTCTCTCTCTTTCTCTTTCTCTCGCTCTTTCTCTCTGTCTCTCTCTGTCTGTCTTGCACACAGTCTCACACACATGCACGCATACACACATACACAAAAGCTCCAGATGCCTCCCTGTTCTAAACTCCCTTCCCCTTTCAGCAGATGAGGTCTGCAGAGCGTATTAAGTGCTGCGTGTTGATGTTATGACAGCCTCTCTGGATTTAAATGGCACGGGGAGTTTAGTGTGCCATTTCTCTCTCCGTCTCTCTCTCCGTCTCACTCACTCTCCTCCTAAATACTCTTAAATAACCTTAGAGCTTATACAAACAGTTGTGCTGATGATGGGGTAACATGGGAGCACAATGCACTCAGGTTCATTCAGGAGCCTTTCATAACCCCTGTGCGACAGAAAGTAAATACTAATCCCCGAGAAACAAACCAAAACCCAGGATACAGTCTACAGTTTTGACCCAGGCCAAAAAAGCAGCTATTTCTGCCTTTTAATCTTCTCTTCTCCATCAGGAAAATGATTTCTCAAAGCTGCTGTCGCATTTCTTTTTCATATGTATAGAACAAGAAATTACAAAGAAGGACGAGACGTAATTTTTCAGTATCACGATAAATTATGTAATTTCATGTCACAACATGCAGGGTTCAGGATGAACTTTTTCTAAAACTTTTTCCAATGTGGTCAGGCAAGCTGGCTGACGTTTACTGTCCCAAACAAGCTGTCGCGTTAAAAACACTGAAAAAAGCCATTATTATTATCCCTTTTTGGGACTCTTTGGGGGGCAGCTGGTGGCCTAGTGGTTAGGGCGTTTGCCCTGCGATCAGAAAGTCGTGGGTTCGAATCCCAAGACTGCTAGTGGCACCACTGAGGTTCCCTTGAGCGAGGTGCCGTCCCCACACACTGCACCCTGGGTGCCAGCTGTTTCACTTGGCAAATGGGTTAAATGCAGAGGAACAATTTTTATTCTGTTCACGTATGACAGAATTGTCACTTTTCATTATTATTATTAGTGATAGAAGTAGTAGTATTTGTACGATATATATATATTTACACTTTCGTGCAAAAACTAAATCATGGGATCTCTACAAGTGCTTTATATTTTCAGTGAGCTCTGAAAATTTTTCTAGAACAACATTCTACTAATAAATGAAAAATATTTTTTCCTCATACCCAGGGATTGTTCATAATAATGAAACGAGTGCTTCCTATGAACACCAGTGTCTATAAAGAACAATCAGTTTTGCCTGCTTTGTAAGCATAAGACCTATAAACTGTGTAGAGCATCAACAATATGAACGGATAACTGATTTTTCCACAAGTTTTGTCAAATTTTGTTCTCTTTCTTCGCTAGATTTACCTTGACACACCGCATTAGACCTGTAGACCAGGTGTAAAAATCCTGATATGGTTTTCTGAGCATATCATGGCCATTATGAGTATTATAAGAACAATGAATGTTTCATTACTAAGAGAGCATATTGACTGATTTAGTGTGAAATGGTGAAAATGGGAATACTCAGTTGTTTTCTGGCATTTTCTAAAGTGTGGCATTGCTTATCCAGTCTTATCAAATCTGGCTGTAGATTGGATGTGATGTGATCTGGACCTAAATCACCCCTAGTTACAAACAGTTTAAAAGCGCAAACAACATAGTCTTTTATTTTAAATCTAATGAAACTAATAAAAATATATAATTTAACACTTAACAGTTAATATATGGGCTCTAATCTGCAAATACAGACTGCTTAGATTTATTTATATTTTTGTGATGTCATGGAAAACCAATGCATTTACATACAGATCAGGTAAAATGTTCAGTTTCTCAGGTTTTATCTTTTATAGGTGCAAGTATTGAACTGAACAGCTTTGCCTTATTTTTTAAGAACT
>JBBJLS010072780.1:0-10154 GCA_037577275.1 Bryconaethiops microstoma
TATATATATTAATCGCATGATTTTCTATGATTCATCACATTGTTATACATAAAATAAAATAAAATTGAGTATGGTACATATATACTCAATTTTTAGCTTACATTTTTTTTATCTCTAACTTTTGTTGTTTAAGCTGTTTTTCAGATTTGTTTTTTAAATTTATAATTGTACTTTTATGCTTATTTCTACTTCACTTGTACTCATTTATTTTTATTTGTGTTTTAGAAAATATGAGATTTGTGTTTAATTTAAAATGTACTTATTGTTTGAAATTTTTGCACAGTCATAAAAGGAGCGGTTCAGGATAAATTTCACTGCGTGTTGTACTTATATAACAATGCATGTGACAAATAAAGAAGCTTGAATCTTGAAAATTCACGGAAAAATGGTTCATAATCGGGCTTGTTTTCCCAATCCCTACTCAAACTCTACTCATAACCTGCAAGGTGAGCTGCAGAGTCCAAAAGAGAGGATATATATCTGGATACTTTCTGATTTGTGGAGGTGTCTTTTTCTGGATTCTCATACAGCATTAAAGAAGAATTGTTATGTTGGTAAATGAAGGTTACACAACATACTAAATGCATTGGTGCAACAGTTGCGACAAGTTTTTTTTTTTTTCACTAATATTCTCTGAAACCTTTGTACTGGTTACATTACTAGTATGTTAATTCGAATTTTTGGTGTATGTGTATTGGTGGATGGTGAGTGAGGAAAGGAGTGGGTTACACCCATTAAAGCTAATTTATGCTGTAGGGTTATTGCAGAAAAGCAGTTGTAACTGAAGTTGGCGGCAAATGAGTGGAGGTACTGTGCCAGTGTTTCTGCCATGGGAGAGAGAGATAAATGGGAGACAGAGAAAATGTAGAAAGGCCATCTCTATGAAAATGAGAGAGAGATGGAACGGCAGACACATCCGTCAGTGTTGCTCTGTGCCTGTACACACATTGCAGGTCTTAAGAGAGGAGGTGATTACTGAGAGAAAAGAGCTGACTGCGGGAGAATATGAACATCTGAAAGATGAAATAATCTGAAATTCATCATAACCTTGGTGCTTTTGCAATGCAATTGAATAGCGAAGCCTTGTGTTTACGTTTACTTGTACGTATGCTGTTTTTTATTTATAAAAGTTTGCTGTTTGTTGTAGGACTGTGCAATTTGTTTGCAAGCGGTTATCGCCTTTCTGATGCTGATACTGCTGAAGGCTTGTAATAAATCATTCATATCTTTCAGGTATCAGAAAGGGAAAAGTAGTATTACGGGTCTGTAAGACACTTTTTCATAGGTATACAGGAATAGCGCCGTACCAAAACTGTATTGCGATGTTGTGGCGCTTTGGTAGTCCAGTGTATCTCAGGCCGGTAACGGCGCTATTCTCTGCCCACAGTTTATGGCTGGTCATGCTGCTGTAATCTAACAAGGGATTTGTTCAGTTGATACCACTTGAGCGAGACCACTTGATCTAGACATTTCAAACAGAACCATAATCAGTCATTCAGGTTGCATTGGATTGAATCAGCTGGCATTAGTATGACTGCAGTGTACCAGCCTGCACAAATCCATGTCCTGTGCTCCAGCACTTCTTAAAGGTTATTTAATGCTTGTCTTAATTCCAGCTGTCATGGGTTTAGCAATGACGTCCGAGTCCAGTACTCATCCAAGTGGTCATAGCCAGCAGTTAGACAGCTTGGCTGTTATTCAGGAGGTCATGGGGTTGAACTGATAGCGAGTGCCATTGTTAAACAGGGCACTTACCCCAGGTTCCTCTAGAGGGTTTGTCCATGCACTTGGCAGAAGCTCCAAATTTCAGTGAATTGAATGTGGTCAGGCTGTGCACAAAGTGCCAAAAGGAAGAAGGCTCAGTCCTCATCGTTGAATACAGCCTCAGCACATGATTATTGTAATTTGCACTTATTAAAAGTTGTTCCGCTTCATTTGATTTTCAATTTACTTTGCTAAGTCGTATTATTGATTTTTTGGGAACTCTATCACTATCAGACCCACAGTGGGGGAAAATTATCTTTTATAAGACATTCAGTTGAAACAAACCAAAATGTTATTAGTATGACTAAAAACATTAAATCTGTAGCTGTAAAAAGCAATTATTAAAATTATATTGTTTTTAAAATGATTAAAAACCAAAAAAAAATTATACAATCTTAAAATTCCACTTCAACTGGTGGAAATTAAATTGTGTTCTAATTAAAATAGCACTTGAACTATTATATGCTAATATGGAATTTATTTTTAGACCATATATAGTCCATCTACCCCTTTGTCCCACACTCGGGGTTGGGGTGGGGCTGGAGCCTATCCCAACTGCTATAGGCGAAGGCGGGGTGCACCCTGGACAGTCGCCAGCATGTCGCAGGGCCACATACAGAGACAGACAACCATTCACAGTCACACCTAGGGACAATTTTGTGTACTCAGTTGACCTATCCCCAATGCAAGCATGTTTTTTGGCCGTGGGAGGAAACTGGAGCTCCTGGAGGAAACCCACATGGTCACGAGAAGAACATGCAAACTCCACACAGAAAGAACCTTCGCCCAACCGGGGCGAACCCAGGACCTTCTTGCTGTGCAGCAACAGTGCTAACCCCTGCCACCATATATATTAAATATATTTAATACTTTACATGTTAAAAGTAAGTTTTTACTAGTGATAATTTTTTTCCCTCATGGGAAAAATTCAAAAGTAAAATCCCTTGCAAAGATATTTTCTTTAAATCATATTTTACCATTTTGGGTGATTTTAGTAGTAGAAGGCTTATTATTGCATATGATGACACCTAGGTTGCTATTTTCACTTTCATTCCTTTTTTTATTTATTTATTTTTAAAACTTTTTATTGACATTACTCTAAGATAAGAATGGTCTTATGTCAGTTAATAATAAGTCATGAGTAGTTAGGAATCTACATGTTGTATTAATTACAACATTTTGAAAAGAATATTATAGTAGATTAATTCATTTTCAGGTCACTATAGTTGATACAATAACTTTTGTAAGTCACAGCTGTCATTATGAGTTGTTTTTCTCCAATTTTCCCTGCTTCGCTACCTTTCTTCGTACTGACCAGCCACCAATTTTCCAAACCTAATATTATGCCCCTTTGCCAAGCCTAATTCCCGGTTGCTTAGAAACAGTTACAGAATCGGCCTCAGAGATCCTCATGAGATCAGGTGTTATAAATAGTTGCTTTTTGGTGTTTGGAGCAACCTTATTTGCTTCAGTTCAGCTTCATATTTTTCATTGGTTTCTACTATGATGCTCTCGTTTGTAACCTCAGAGAAAATGAATGAACAGAAGAAAAACATATTTTGTCATGTATTGTCTAGGTATGGTTCATGATTTGTTCTATTTCAGTAGTCATCAGACATATATTAATGTTTTGAATGTGCAGGTTAGAAGAACACAGGTTTGGCTCGTGATCTGAGTGCTCCTCTTATGGTGTGGCTTCTTTCATTTCCACCAACAGCTCCTGATTTAATCAAATGAAGGACTGATTAGATAAACTAGGTGTTTGATGGGGACTGTAAATACTGGACTTCTTCCAGGAGAGCACAGGCAATGGTTTAAGATACACATCAGATAGCAATGAATTGTTTATTTGTATTTGTTCAGATAAACACTTGAGCAGATAAACACTTACTACATTTCAAGTCAAATTTATTACAAATTCCAGAATTACTGCAATTACATCAAACATAATTTTTTTCTAGTCCAGCATGAGTAGACCTCTTATTTTAGCATTGACTTTAGTCCTCTTAATGAAAAGCGTGTGCTCTGATAAGCGCTTTATTTGTATCTCTGCTCTGGCATATTTTACAAAGAGACCCAGGGAAGTTTTCTCGCCCACAGACTTTCATGAAGAATGTCCTGCTGGATGCTCAGAATGTGTATAACTGCATTCCTAGGATGACTTAAAGCTCCCCTGAAGTCTTAAAGCAGCCCGATTCCTTATTAACTTTAAAAGTGTCTCCTGGAAGTTGGCAGGATATCCACCCTCCTGCAAGCGGTCAGATTCTTGATTGATTTAAAGCGAAGAAGTAATTTGTTGCAGAGGAACCATGAAGTCTGAGGGCAGCAAGACCACAAAAAAGCCCTCAGTCTTAAAACTTCTAACTTGTTCAGAAAAAGGCAACATAATGGGCTATTTAAACCTAAACCAAGATTATATGTGAGTTTTGAGGCAAATATTAATGAAAAGGTTAAACAAATTCACAGATTTATGTATGTGGTATGACATATGGATGGATTGTGAATGGAGATCTGTTTTTTGGTCTCAAGCCTAATTAAACATTATATTAAAAATGTTAGATTCAGCTTTATTTTTCAGCTTTATTTTTTATGTCATTTAGTCTATTTTAAAAGAATATACTTTGGCAAACGGTGAGATCAAATAACTGCATTTCCACATGCCTGAAATGTTTCCTATTGTTTGTTTGAGAAGTAAACAGCAAGGACTTCCAATCTGGAGCATAATTTCGAGCATAATCTTTTCAGCAAATTGTCACTTGCCTACAGATAGCTTGATCTGATCAATAAGGAAAGATGATCTGCTTTTTAAAGCAGAAAGTCAGATCAGAAGATCACATTACACTTCCATTATACCTCACTGTGATCAGCAGCCACAAGAGTCCGTTGCCATTTAATATGCACTTTTGGTTCGATAAAAGAAACATGTATGAAGAAGACATTTGTGCAACCTTTTAAAGGCGTTAAGTGCCTTCGCATAATATACAGGTTCCATACACTGTCAGAATAAGGGCACCATCCATATAAACTTTTGTCCTGCAATGTAACACTAATATAAATTTCCCCTTAAAGGACCCATAACTTACATTGTGATCAGGTGTCCTGCATTGTCTCAAATGGTCAAGAACCAGTCTGGGCTAAAACACTCATTATAACTTCAGCATTAGTGGGTGGAGCTAACCTGCTATAGGCTGAATAGGGAGATGTGTAAATATGTTGGGTTTTATGACATCACAAAAATAATTTATTCAAGATGAGCTGCTCTTGCGGCTTAGCTTCTACATGTAGAGACTGTACAAACCAACTAGTGAACTGGATCATTTATAAGTTTGTCTACATGGTATATCAAACAGTTTTATTTTAGTAAAGTCAAAAAAAAGTTTTGTTTATTTTTCCCCATGATGGGCCCTTTAAAGGTGCAGTATGGACAGAAGGTGCAACTGTGTTTCTTAGAGTTTTTCTTTCATCTTCCTGGTGGAGCAGGGAATGTTTGTACATCATTGTCATTTTAACTTTTTCAACAGAATTTAACAAAATAATGAACATCCTTCGGGTAAAACAGGATGTTTGGAGTTCTTTCTTTCTGTCTGTCTCTGTATCACACATATATACCTAACCCCTAACCTTGGCAATCAAAAGAAGTGATTTTTTCAAAAAATTATTTTCTGATTTTCTGATGAGTAGGCATTTCTAGTAAGTTTATTGTCATTTCAAACATACATAGTACCCAGTAAAATGAGAACATTCCTCCAGGACTATGATCCAACACAATGAGCAAAATCAGAAAGCAGACACAACAGGACTGCAAGAAAGAGTGCAACAATACAAGAGCAACAGTACAATAATTTACAGGACAAGCAAGAATGTACTAGTGTGAGTGAATGCAGTATTATGTCCCACTGTTTTCTAGCAGTAGAGTTAAGTGAAATTTGGTGAATTGGTGAAGGTGACATTTTGTCCCCACAAAAACAACAAGGAGCTAAACTGCTGCAATCTGTCTAGTTAACCACAATAAATTTTCTGTTCTTCTTGAACAGTCCTACTGAATGATTGTATTGTATATAACTTCATTCCAAGGATGACTTAAAGCTGCCCTTAAGTCTTAAAGCAGCCCAATTCCTCATAAACCCTAAAAGTGTCTCCTGGTGGTTGGCAGGACATTCACCCTCCTGCAAACGGTCAGATTCTTTATTAGTTTAAATAAGAAGTCATTTGTTGCAGAGGAACCATAGATTCTGAAGGCTGCAACACCACAAAAAGGCCCTCAGTTGTGAAACTTCTAAATTGCTGTTCAAAACAAGGCAACATAATGGGCTTTGATTCTAAACCAAGAGATTTGATATGGGCTCATTAAAGCATGGTCTTAAGGTGTACTTGTGTAGCTTAAATGAGTTTTATAGGTATGCTTCACTCTCCCAGGGGAACAGGTCTTGTTCGTACGTAGTTGGAACTGAATATATAGATGTATTGATACTGATTCTCTCTCTCTCTCGCTTGCTCTCTCTCTCGCTCTCTCTCTCCCTGTTTCCTCTTTGTCTCCATATTAACAAACCATTTCATGTTCCAATTCAGAAGTCCCTTTCAGTCTTTTTTACCTTTTTTCCATGTTCCATGTCTTTTCTCTCTCTCTCTCTCTCTCTCTCTCTCTCTCTCTCTCTCTCTCTTTTTCTGTCTCTCTTTCTCTGTGTCTTATATACACACCAAAACCTTAACTATTGCAATCAAAAAAAAGTATGGAATATCTTTTATGTTTTATATATCAAAAAAGTAGTGTTTTTTAGAAAGGACAGGTTGCCGGGGGTGGGAGAGTAGTTTCTCTGTGAAGCGCAGCTGAATGACAAAATGTGCATGTTTTCATTATACTGGGGACATTTGGTTCCTACAAAGAGCAAAACAGACATATACTGTCTTCCTCATACACACCTGCGTCTTTTACAGATGTGTAATTAAGTTGCTTTGAAATGCAGATATCAAAGTCTCTACAACTCAAATGTGTGGGACAAAATGAAGGCATCACTTCATTACAGATAAGGCAACTCCTCCTTTTTTTTCTACAAGTTGCAAAATTTGCATGTATAACTGCAAATTTATGCAGCTACATCTTTTTAAATATGTACATGCATACATAAACCACCTAATAAAAGGCCTCCTGGTTTAGTCTGTCATTCACATAACAGGATAGTAGTGGAGCTTATACCCATACCAGTAGAATTATTTTATGTAATGCATAACACTGACATAAACATCTGATTAACATGTAACGCCTGGCGTCATATGCATTGCCATGACATATTTAACAATGTTTAGTTACCAGTACTGTGTGTGTCTGTCTGTGTGTGGATATAAGTCCAGGGTTTGGATACACTATCATACAGTGTCGAGAACCAATAAGCTCTTTCTGATATTACTCATCATCCTATCGTGATTCAATGAGCCTAGGTCTTCATTTTGGACAGAGCTGAATGGGGAGGTGTAAGCTTACCTTGCCTTAGCTGACTACATTTGGGGTAAAGTACTTTTGATTTTTGGTCAACCTAAGTTTTATGTGAAGTTAATTACCAGTCTTTGTTGATGGTCCTGGCTTTGAGTCCTTTCTTAAGCTCAGAGATTAGCCTAGCTAAATTAGCCTTTGGCTGTCCTTCTGAGATGCTGAGTCATGAGCCAGCCAGTTGCTGCTTCTTCAGAAAATCCTCATCCTGTTCTAAAGTGTTGACATGGAACAGGTTTTTAGAATGTTCTTTTCTTTAGGTCTTCTGTAACAGGCATGGAAGGTGGTGTTTTCTTTGATTTAACACCTCTGATTCAGCTCATCAGCAAGATTCCAAGCCTTTCATGAACAGAATTAGGTGTGTCTGATGAGGAGAATTTGCTAAACAGCGGTGTAAGGCCTCTTTAGGACAGTGCTTTAACTTCATTACTTGCTGGACAGCAACTGTCTGCATCTTGTGATTCATTCTTTTGTCCGCAGTCTGGAGAGTAGTGTTTTGAAGTAGAATCTACGTTGAAAATTCAGTGGAAAGTTTTGAAAGTCATCAGTGTACCTTTTTTTTAAATCTGTACTGCTGGTAAATTAGTTAACATGAACAAAAAGAGGGCATTTAAACCATTTTGGTTATTGATCTATCACATTTAAAAATGAATAACTTTCCAGTATTGCAGGTAATAACAAGCAGCCGGCAAACCGCTGGCTTAATAAGGATTAGTAAGGGTATTATAATGCCCCTTTCTTTCTGAAGTGTTCTCAAAACAACACTTCTCACTGAGGTCTTTATTGTAGCATGTTTCTGGAGAAAAAGTTTCACTGTAAGCCTTCATTTGGCAAATGCTTTTATCCAGATGTAGCTGAATGTAATGTTAGAAGTATAAACCCTAAATATGTCCCCAAATATGCTCCCAAAACACTTTAATTTCATTTTAACTCAGCTTAATATATTACCCTTAAAGAAAATGTGAAGGTAAACCCGTATCCGTACTGTACAGTGTACACGGAACTGCTGTCTCCGCAGTGCTTGAATGTGAAATACAGATGTTACCCCTATATAGACTGTACTGTAATTCATGCAAGCGCGTTTTCTTTGGTATGCACTGTCGTTTTCTTTGGTATAAGCAGGGTAAATACAGTAATAAATTCATTTAATTTAGTAATAAAAATACATGGCTTTAAGAAGAACAAAATGAAAAACACAAGAGCACTTAGCGAAATGCTTGAGAGAGCTCCATGGGAGAAACTGTTCTGAGGCAGGAATGCAGGCCTGCATCTGCCAGAGATGTGTCACAGGGCAGCAGCCAATCCGCAGCAGGAAAAATTTAATAACATACAGCGGCATTTCACCATCCCAAGATGTTCTCTCGACGGTACCAAAAAGATTATACAGTTATATTTTATATTGAAATGTAGCTGAATTTACGTTGATATTTGTTACCAATTTAGTAAATTATATTTTTCTTAATAATTTAGCTCTAAAATGCATGAAAAATTATATATTGTCACGAAAAAAGTGAAACAAAATGCTGAGGATATGTGCAGTTAGGAAATTTGCAGGGAGTTTCCTTGAACAATTATTAGTTAGGTTCTAAGAAAGAATCTGTGAATGACTGAATCCACGAATGCTGGACCGGGAATAAGCAAAAATAGACAAAAGTCCAAAAATAGACAAAAGTAATGGGACAGCTGACCCCTGTGAAAACCAGCCGAGACGCAGAAGGCGCATCCACGAGCACAAAAAGCAACAAGCTTTCAAAATAAAAGGATTTTAAAAAAGGTTAACGTGTGTTAACTGCAGATGTCCCCCACAATTCTTTTTTGCTTTTTTCATGGCAATATATAATTTTTCATGAATTATAGTGCTAAAATATTAAGAAAAATTTAATTGACTAATTTTAAAACATAAATATTAACGTACATTCAGCTACATTTTCATATAAAATATAGCTGTATAATTTTTAGTACTGTCGAGAGAACACAAAGAAAGCATGTCTTAGGATGGTGAAATACCCCTGTACTCAGAGACGGAAGGTTTGAAAGTAGCCAATCCGAGAACAGCTGCTGCCCTGTGACGCATCTCTGGCAGATGCAGGCCTGCATTTCCGAATCAGAATAATTTCCCTCATGGAGCTATCCTCGAGTATTTCGCAGAGTGTTCTCGTGTTTTTCGTTTTGTTCTTCTTAAAGCGCTGTATATTTATTACTGTAAATTAAATTCATTACTGTATTTACCCTGCTGACACCAAAGAAAACAACAACGGATACCAAAGAAAACACGCTTGCATGAATTACAGTACAATCTATGTAGGGGTAACATTAGCCCCGTTTACATGGACACTTTTTTCACTTTTAATCCAATTAAAAACAGAAACCGATTAAAAATGTCCGATAAAAAATGTAAATGGTTCAAGTAATCGGATTGCAGTGAATCCGATTACATTTTCACTCCGATTAAAAGAGGTGGTTTAGACCTATCTTTTAATCTGATCGATCAAGGAAACTGCTCATGTAAACAGGCAAATCGATTGTTAGAACACTTTCCTTCTTCCTGCACATGTCCGTGAGCTCGCAGCAGTACGAGTTTAACCCAGCTGAATGAGTTCATTTCAGGTGCAGCAGTGAGCGAAATAAAAACAAAAACTAGTCAGTCGCTGACACTACATTTTAATTGGATACTTTAAAACAGTTCAGTATCGTGGAGAGATTGGATGGGCATAAAATCCGAAACAGAAACATCAGCACTGTCCAGAATCACCACTAGTTGTTAGCATGGTGCAGTCTGAAGTAGCCTGTGTCCTGCTGCACGGCAGCATTTCTCAGTGACTGTATAAACGGACTCTCTGACTAAATCGGATTAAATGACTGGAAAATTTAAATGCGGAGTAAACACGGATCTCTTTATTTAACG
>JBBJLS010072781.1:0-10153 GCA_037577275.1 Bryconaethiops microstoma
TGGAGCAACTGGGGGTTAAGGGTCTTGCTCAGGAACCCAGTGGTGGTGCTGAAGGTAGGATTCGAACCCATGACCTTTTGGTCCAGAGGCAAGTATCCTACCCACTAGGTTACCACCACCCCAATATATAGTATATATAATATATAGTGATAATAAACTACTAGGTTGTAAGCAGTGGACAAATGGATAGTTTTATGCTAATTGTTATTAGTGTAAATAATTTAAGCTTTCAGAAGAGAAATTTGGGGACTTAATTCAAAATGAATTTGTTAGTTTGCTTTGTAAAAGTGAAACAAACGATTTCCCAACTTTTATTAAGTAAACACACATTACAGGTTATACTATACACTTGCGTTGTGTGGAACGTTTTAATGCATAATAACAGTTATGGGCTGAATTTAACATATTGGAAAATAAAACTTAAACTGTAGTCTGTGGGAATCATATGGCACAATTTATATTTTATGCTTTACGTTTTCCAGTGACAAACACAGAAAATAAAATATGACTGTGCACTTATTTTCACTTAGAAATACAACAAAACATCAAAACACAGTAAGTGGTTTTCCATATGACCGTATACACTTAAAAATGACAGGCCTTTGAAGCGTTGCCATAGAAGAATCTGTTTTGGTTTTAAAGTTCCTTAAAGAAAGAACCATTTTTGTGAATGAGATGTCTAAGTGAAAAGAGCCTTTTTGAAGAACCTCCACATAATTTAAAGGTTCTGTCTCAACTAAACCAGTGGTCACCACTTCATCTACCAGTCTCATCCCGGTACCTAATGAAGCACACCTCAGCACACCGCATTCCACTTTAAGAGTAGGTCTCAGTCTTTGAACTTTTTTGGAGTGAAAACCTGGAGCCCCACCAGCCCTTTGTGATCAGCTCTGAACCACACTAAAGATTTTCCTCGAAGCTGTCTTCTAAACGTTGCACCATTAGAAGCCCTTATTTTTCTATAAAATACAGTCATGTTTCAGTAACCTGTAGTAACCTCAAAGTTAGCATGAATTGGAAATTATATACTGATCACGACATATTTTTCAGGTGGCAGGCTCATAATATTATCTGCAGGCACTCAGTAACATATAGAAATCATTGGAAAAAGACATTACATTCAAGAATTGTGTCTTTTAGATGGGATGTTATGTTACTCCTGCGTGGTGCAGCTGTTGAACCAATAAAGTGCTGGCTCTGAGTATAAAGTGACCATTCTGTCATATGTGAACACACCGCAGTACACAGTGTGAACAGCACAAAATTCTTCCTCTGCATTTAACCCATTCACCAAGTGAAGCAGTGGGCAGCCAGGAAAACGGTGCCCAGGGAGCAGAGTGTGGGGAGAGTGTCTTGCTCAAGGGAACCTCAGTGGTGCCACTAGCAGTCCTGGGTTTTGAACCCATTACTTTCTTATCGCAGGGTGAACGTTCTAACCACAGGCTGAATTCACAAGTTCGTTTCCCGGTGTTGCTGCAGTCATTCGTGGCTAGGAGTCCAAGAGAACACAGTCGCCTTCGCTCTCTGGGACCATCCTCTCTGCCCACCATCCAGCGCAATGCTACACAGTGCTAGCATCTGAAATCTGATGTAACAGAATTTGCAGTTAGCGTTCTCTTCCAGGCCCATGGAGCTGGGCAGTGACATCGCGTTAGCGGCAGTTCAAAAAGTTCAAAAGACAGTGCTTTTGTCCGTATAGTGTATGTTTATGGCATTGTGTGATTAGGAGAGTCCTAGCTAATAGGGGATTCAGAAAATAAATTTCACAGAAATAAAGTATGTAACCAACTTCTAGGTGGTAAAAAAAGCTTCTGAACGGTAAAAGAGCACACAATAAAGAATAAATCTACGTAATGAAAGTCCACATGATCAATTTGTAATTAAAAAAAAATTATTTCAGGCTAATAAAGATTCCAAGCAGTAAAAAGCACAGTTATCTTCAAAATATGATTTATTGTGTATCTTTTACTCAGCTTAGCCATGTGCATGCAGAAATGATAACTATATAATAAAATGATTGTGTAATACTTTACAAGCACTTCAGTTTACTACCACCATCTCTTCTGATACACACTTACATGCTCAGTTTTTCATATCGTCACGCAGCTTGAGATAAGTGTGGCTAAGAGTGAAGACTGCAATAGTCAGTATGTTTCAGCCTCCCCATGTAACTCACTGATAGAATCACTCATAAAAGACTACAGGCGACATGAAATATGCAAATGTTTAGGGTCTGCAGTGCTCTGTGTTCAGAACCGATAGCACTGATACATTCAACACGTTATCTCTGAAGCATAACAATGTGTAAAGGAGGTTTTTTTTTTTGCTACGCCGACTCTCTCTCTGCCTAAGCCCATTAACACAGTATCAGCATCTGTTCACTTTAGGCCAAACTCCCTGTTATTTCATTACCAGAGACACCAGCAGAGCCATGTGTGAACTCAACTTGCACTCATTCCTAGACCACAACTGTGCACCAAACATCACTGTTATAAGAAATAATGAGTGCGTGCACTCTTTCCAACAGAACATATTATTTGCAGTATTGCCCCCAAATCTGCCAAAAAGACTGCCCTCCTCCTGATTTCTGCTCTCATAACAACAGTAATAATATCAGACAAATACTACCTGAGTAAACACAAAATACAGTTTAAGTGATCATTTTATTTATTGAAGTTAAATAAAAAAAGGTCATCCAGAACTAACTGGTCCTGTGTGTCATATACTTAACACACCCAGACTAAAAAGCCCTTAAATCGAACCTTTCCAGAAATGTGAAGCAGGCTAAACGTTCTCAACAAGCAGCACATTAAGAGAAAACCCACAAATGTAAAGTGACCATTCTGTCATACGTGAACACACTACAGCATGAAAGGCACAGAATTCTTTCTTTTAACTCATTCACCAAGTGAAGCAGCAGGCAGCCTGGAACACAGTACCCAGGGAGCAGTGTGGGGGGATGGTATCTTGCTCAAGGCTGCCTCTGTGGTGCCACCAGCAATCTTGGGATTTTCAAGGTGGTCTCAGACTTTTGAACAACACTGTAAGTCAGGGGAGTTTGCTGCATTAGTTCTTATTGAGGTTGCAGCTGTGTGGGAGAGGAATGGCATGAGTGCATGGTGAGTGATTACGAAGGGAATTTTACACGTTTGGTTGTGGTCGACGTGGTCGTATCTCCACTGACCTTAAGAACTTCTATTCCTCAAAGAAACTGACTCTAGATGACATTAAAGAAATCGTCTTAACATCATTTACAATAAGTAGGATTCATTATTATTTTTTATAAAGCTCACATCAAATCTCCATTCATGCTTCCTGCCTTTATTAGGGTCAGGCAGATTGTTACAAAAAGGCACTGATGCTTTCAGTCCTGACATTTCTTTTCAAGAACTGATCCTTAAGTCAGTAAACTAAGATTATACGTGAAGCTGAATGTCCTTGATGCTGAAAATGTGAAGAAAAAAAAAATTACTGCACCAAATAAATGCATATGATAGCAACAACTTCTGCTTCAGGCAAAGAGGCTCCAACAAGTTTACTGGTTGTATCTATAGGAGTCACAGAGAATTCCTCTTTTTAATTCATTTTACAATAATGATCAGTTTCTTGTCTGTTTTTTAAATCTTCTACAGCTCTATTGTTCGTTCCTCTAAAGTGAATTATTTTTTGTTTACAGCTGGAAAGTTGCACAAGACTAGCATATTACAATCATTTGTACTCTTTTCTGCAACCAAATTGGTTTTATGTTATTGAAAACTTCAATTGCAAACTGAACAGTAATGTGTCTGAAAATAAGCTGAACTATATTTCAAAATGAGAAACTATCACCTTTTTACACTCTTCATACCAGTCACTTTATTAGTAACACCTACCGTGTTCTGCCAGACACTGCTCCATTTATCAGGACTGCCATAAAGGTCCACTGCAGTGCACTTCACAATATCTGGCAACCTTAGTGCTGACGAAATGGCTGCGTAGTTTATCAGCTTAAAGACAAAATTAAAAAGTGCAAATCATTAAAAAAAGGAGAAACATTTTCTCTCCGTCTCTGAACACGCAAAGGAAGCAAAACAAAGGAAAAGCTCAGAAACGACTTGGTGCAATAGAAGGGGTGGCAAAGACTGTATTGTTAAGCTCAGAGATGTGAAACAGTGTTTCTGAACTACTCGGTGTAAAAACATACATTATTTGCTGAAATAAATTGGATGTACTGGGTTTCAGTATTTGTTCCAATCATTTTACCTTTAAATCTTTCTGAATGTAGAATGCAGTTGCAGTGGGAGGTCAGAGGTCTGGAGTGAGTAGGGTGGATTTGGAAATATGCTTTAGTCATGGTCCTACTGCAAGATCTCACTATTTACAATTAGAACTTGATCAAATGCCTCCTGTTTGGAGATGCACATGATGTCAAAGTGCTCTAACTAGATTCCCATTAATCGCACATCCATGTGTGCATAAAACAGGGATGTCAATATGCAAAGGAAAAAAGTGCTGAATGCAGATGAGAATGAATTTAGATAAACTGCAACTGGAAACCACCAGGAACACAATAACCGATTAGTAAAAAGAGATTAAAAAGAGTATCAAAAAACACTAAGATGTTTATCATATTTCAAGGTTAAACGCAAAAGTTCTATGCAAAGGTTTTGTAGTGATCCTGATCAAATGACATATTTTTAATGGAAATAAGTGCATACAGGGAGCATAATTCTAAAAGGTTTAATGTACAATTACTTTCTGTGGCCTGTGCAATATATATTTTATTTTTTATTTTTTCAACATGTTAAACTCAGCAAATGAACAGAAATTATGCACTAAAAGCTGCAGAAAAGGCCCCACACTGTTGCCTCCCACCTCCAGGGTTGGCCTCGTGTGTGTGTGTCGAGTTTGCATGTTCTCTTAGTGGTGGTGGTGTGGTGGTGGTTTCAAAATTAATTGTGGTTGCAAAATTGACCATAGGTGTGAGAGTGTGTGTGTGCCCGCCCCGTGGTGGGCTGACGTCCCCAACCCTCCCCAGGGTGAGGCCCTTGCCTTGTGTCTGTAGACCCAAGGATACAGAAAATGAGTGAATGAACCTGCAGAAAAATGCCACATTTGCTTATGTGTTCTCATAACACATGACTGGAGGTGTTCAGACACTTGCAAACGACAGTGTTTAAATATGGTAAGATATTTTTTGGAGTACTGAGAGTGTCAGTCACTCTCAGGGTATCAGGTATGATATTTGAAAGTTTGGGTCTTGAGCAGCTTTTCCCCTTTCTGGGATAATCAACACACCAATGTTCAAAAGATCTTGCAGGAATATATCAATCATAATAATCATTTGATTCTATATAATAACCATGAAAAGAGAGGGACATAATAACCATGAAAACCAATAAGGAAAACATTAAAGATGAAATCTAAATAATAAGGTCAATCAGTTAAGGGATTTCAGGGCTAATATGCGATCTCTCATTAAACCAGCCCTTCAGTTTGGATCCTCACTGTGGCATTCTGCTCTCACTGCAAAATGTAGTGACTCATGAAGCTCTTCTTGATTGTTTATTATTATTATTATTATTATTATTATTAATAATAATACTTCCTCTATAATTAGTGTTATAATTGCAGATATTATTGTTGCTTTAGTAGAATTATTATTGACACTACTGACACTTCATTACCTTCTTATTGTTTCTACCTAAGTCTGCTGCTATATTTCATTTCAATATTATTTTTAGTAGTAGTAGCAGTAATAATGGTTTTAATATTGTTATTACTTGTATCTCTATTCACTCCATTTCACCTTATTTTATTGTTCAATCTTTTAATGTCTAATTTCAATGCTTGACAAAACTGTACGTGCTCACGGCCGTGCCAATGAAACTCTTTGCATTGAACTAAATTGTCAACAATTTATGTTGCAAGAGGTGCTAAAACACATAACTGATATGGAAACTGATGTCACTTTCAAAACCGATGCCAAGATTCTTGACGTGTTGTCTCACTCTCACACGTGAAGAGTCTTCATAAACAAGTTATTCCTCTGATCCTCATTTCTGTCATCTTGACGTACTTTTTTACCTTCACAGATACAGAGCCTTCTCCAATCCTCATTCCCACTGTCTTTAATCACAGGAAATTCTGTGATGCAATAATGTCCTCCATGCAGTAAAACAATGAATTCTACCAGGAAAGGGAAACCTACAGGTTAAAAAATATGACCGTTTTCAGTGCAACGTAATGACCAGGATCTGCCTCAGCACAAAATTTAAGCAAAAATGTCAACCCAGTTCTGCAGCTGCTAAAACAGAACACACCATTATACAAGCATTTCTCAGAAGCCTGATTATTGAACACTAAACCTACCCTACCTCGGCAGTTTGTTGCCGTCTATTTTTGTTTCGCAGGAACACAGAGCCCAGTTCATTTCAAAGTGATGTTCGTCTCTTACGTATGCGGCTTGATGACAACAGAAGCTTTCTTCTACTAAACATTCCAAATAGTCTGCTGGCATGACGCGGGTGTCTAATTGTAGTTTAAAAAATGTGGCAAAGCCAGGATGCAACCAATTCCTGCAATTGTCCAAGTGTGATCCTTGGAGAAGTTTTTGCCTCTCAAAGCATCCTCTTCATTGTGCATGTGGGAAAGTACACTTGCGTCCTCTTCAAGGCACAGGTCCAGTTTTTTGAAGCTTCCTAATTATTCCTTTATTTGTAAAGATAAGGATTTTAGATGATTTATTTATCCAAGAGCTATTCCTTTATTCATGGCTGACAGTCGTCTGTCATCTTATCTTACCTCTGATGTCCAAACACCCTAAGCCTGTGGTCATCCTCCAAGTCAACACTTTGGCAATGTCTACAATGTATGTTTTAAGAACTCTTGACGCTGAAAGGTTTGGAACAGGGATCTGTGAGAAGAGGAAAGAGGGAACAGTGTCTGATTTAATTACAGGCTATCCTACTGTAGAGCTGGTCCCCTCATTAACCACAGGGGGAGGTTTTTTTTTCCTGGGAACTGACTTAGCAGGTGACTGTTTTTTGGGTTTTTTTTTTAACACCTGTGGTTTATTGGTGCCTCATACCAGCCTGAGAGGGTAAGTCTTTTGAAAAAGAGCACCCTGGGGTTTTCTTTGCTTGTGTGGCGACCAGTTCCCAGTAGTGCAAAAGAGAGGAACGCTTACAGTCTCAAATAGCACAGCCTGGGTACAGCTGATACATTGTTTTAGGAGCTTTTAGAGAGTAGGAATCAGAAGCAGTTCAGCCAGCATACTCTTACTGGACAGCAGAAAAGGGATCCTTATTTGGCTTCTCTTAGAAAGATAACTGCCTCTTTTTTATTCGAAATGTGGGAGCATCGGCTGCTGAGGGCTGGAGATCAGGATGTTTTGCCTGTATTTTTTCATGATTCAGATCACATCTAGATACACATTTGCATCAAACGCAGGCATTTTTATTGGCCTCAGTTACATAAAGACGTGGTTTATTTTTGCTTGTTGTGTCATTTCTGCCAAGATTCATTCTGGCCCTTAAAGTCTGCTTCCAGTAGTAAAAAAAAACCTTCCTCATGATCCTCTGCAGAAATCCTGGAACTGGAACAAGTTCCTTTTCACAGTTATGGGTGTTTCCAACTCCTACAGAGAAGGGCCAGAATAATGTGTGGATTAGACGGAGCTGAAGCCCAGTGGCTGGGCATGGGGTTGACTGAGAGTGTTGGGAACGTCGTTTGGTATTATTATTTGCATGACGAAGTGTGAGGTTGAATGATTGATAAATGACTAGTGGTAGATTTGGCTCTGGAAGCAAAATATAAATCAGAAGCGTTCTCTTTCAAAAAGAAATTCTATTCAGATAAGTTCAACGAGTCTTGCAGTTCTATTCACCCTTCAGAAATCTCTGTTTGTTTCGTTTGCAAGGTATTTGAAGGGATTTTTTAGTTCTTTGAATCATCTGGATACAACGATGGGAAACGTGCCAGCAGTTACATTCCTGATCATAAGATTTCTGGATTAATTTAGTGGGAATTAACAGCCTGTAAAGTGGCCCCTTATAGTCATGCGTGAACACACCACAGTTCTGGCGGTCCTAAAAGATCAGGCCTTGGAGGGGAGACCTGTGGGAACAGGCACAGTCACACACACCAGCAAATCCATTCCCTTTCCTGTAATGGTACTCATCATAAAGGGATCTCCCTATTCTTTCTGGAATCCATAAGCTACCCCATTGTCTTAGGAATGCCACTGCTGCGTAAACACAGTCTCCTTTGAGGATTTACAGATCCTCACTTGCTCTGAATTACGCTGAAACTCCTGCACTTTGTAACCTGAACATCCTGTTTTCTCCACATAAGCCCTGTTCCCTAACAACTAATGACTATTCCAGTTCAATATTGAAACCTTTCTTTCATCCCAAGCTACTGAATTGCCTCCGCCCCATCCATGGACTTGTGCCACCGAACGTCTCTTTCATAGAGTTTATTCAGTGCTGGCGCAAACCAACCTCTATTAAGAAGCTCACAATTTTTTTGAACATCACAACTCCTACAAATTGAACATCACAACTCCTAAAATGCAAAGCACTCCTGATTACTAAAGACACTCCTCAAACTTTGATATAAGATTTTTTATATTATTTGTTTTATGCAGGAAATTATTTAAGACCTACTCTGCGCACAGTAAAAATGGTTAGTACAACTCTGCAATAATTACTGTAATTTTAATATTGCAATTTGTATTAATTATTGCAATTGTAATAAAGATTTTTCCTGATAAATAAGGAATAAATAATTATTTCTTTCATTTGTGAATTCATTCATACAAATAACATGATTGGGGTGGGAATTTACGACCCAGTAACATTCAGAAATGCTACGGCACATGAACTCACCATGTTTAGGACAGAGCCCTGCAAACAGGGCAGAGGAAATAAATGTTAAGTGATGAAAAACCTTTGTCTCACCGCTCAGGTAGTACTTGTATGACTATGCATGTGACAAATAAAGAATCTTCTTCTTCTTTTAGGATATTAGCACATTTCATGCATGTTAGTTTTACTACATTAAGATTTCTATCCTATAGTATACTATACTAAACTTTCTTTCATGTTAAGAGTGTTATGTGCCATCTGATAATGGACCTATAATTTGATCACTAGCATTAATAAAGACCTTAGCAGTGTAGTGGAAAAGAGCCAGCACTCTGGGCTTGACTTGATCCTGATCCAGAATATTAGTTCTGTCTGGCCTATTAGAATCCCACACGATCTAGCAAGTGTCCTATAGGCATGACTGTAAAGAGAAATTAAAATCACAGTTGCTTGTGTGCATGAGAACATTCTGTGTGCAAGTTAATGTAGTTTCTTCAGTTTTTGCCAAGTCCTAGTGCCTATGGAAGTTGCAGTCACTTCATTCATTCATTTCCTACTACTGGCATGTGCCTGGCATTTGACTGTATTCATGTGTAGCCATATAAACAAGAAATATGGTGAAGCTCATATAAATTAAACTATTAATCATATAGTGATTCAAACGCTCCTCAAAAATGTTTGGAAAATTTCCATTGATCCCACCGACATCTTTCCTTCAAAATTTTTTCTTTTATTTTAAAAGTTTTTATTGGCCCTAGTCTACAGGGGCTCCATTGTTGTCTATGACCATTCGTGTTTTCTGCTGCTTTTAATTGAAAAAACGCTTCTTCTCACTGTACAATTTGTTCTTTTACCTCAGAGCATTTGCCAGGGATGGGTGTATGTGCAAGTTTATTGAACAAATAAACATAACTAACAAACGGTCCAAGGATACACAGAAACACAAGTCAATCCAAATGTTTTAAACAAAGACTCAAGCAAGGCAGGAAGACTGATGATACTGACAGAACATTAACAAAGGGTCTCATAGAAAAACATAATAATCCAACATCCAATCCAGTTAAATAAGAAATGAGCTATGCAACACAACTAGAGATAACAGAGAATCCACCACGACATACTGAAACACAGGGGTGAGTATATAGAAATACCTGAGCAGACACATGGGATGGTGAACAATCACATTGTCAAAAAACTACTTTGATGCATTATAACTTTGCATACATTACTACTTGCATGCATTACAACTTTGCTGCATTTGTACCATATTATTTCTATCCTCTGCTTACTTTATTCTTATATAT
>JBBJLS010072782.1:0-10153 GCA_037577275.1 Bryconaethiops microstoma
CACTGTTGCTCTTGGGACCTGCAGCTGCTTTGAAATGGCTCCAAGTGACTTTCCTGACTTGTTCAAGTCAATAATTCACTTTTTTAGATCCATGCTGAGCTCCTTTGACTTTCCCATTGTAGCGTTTGTATCCAATAAGCCCTATTTAAATGGCCTCAGAGAAGTCACCAGCTGAAGTCACTCAATCACTCACAAGAAGTTAAGAGGCCATGTTATGAAGCTCATTTCACTGACAGCTTTCTAAGTCACCAAAATGGCTAATTCATGTTGCTGTATGTATATTTTTGACCCAGCAGACGTGATCACTTTTTTCTGTTAACCCATAATAAAGTCATAAAAGAACCAAACTTCATGAATGTTTTTTGTGACAAAAAAGTATCTGTTCCAATTATGATCAGAGAAAAATCAGAGTTGTAGAAATAACAGGAAACTCAAGAGAGCCATGATATCATGTTCTTTACAAGTGTATGTAAACTTTTGACCACAACTGTATATGCCCATTCCAATAGTCTCCCTGCAGAGCCCAGTCCTCTGGCTATAAACACTATGCAAAGATGACCGTGATGATGAGTGGACCTCAGTCTGAAGGTTACAAGCCACAGCTCTGGCCAGGCCCCGTCACATCCACCAAAAGCACAAGCTTGACCGGATTATAGGCACACAAAGTTTTAGTGAGGTCAGGCATACTGTCACTTGTCAAATCCAGACATGTCCCCTTTAATCAATGGCTCCTCAAGCAGCCAGATAAGAGAGCAACTACCCTCCTGTCTCACAGTCTTGAACAGGGTCCAAAACTTGAACAGACCCTGGTAAAAAAAAAAGAAAGAAAAATCCATTTCGGCTCAGCAGAGTTGTTCAGGAACTTTTGAATGAACTGTATATGAAACACAGCAAGCCTACCTGACAGGTGAACCAGACCCTGACCTCCTTCCTACTTAGGCAAACAAAGCAGTCCTTGAGGAACCCAGGGCAGGTAATTCCAAAAGTAATCCACAATGATGGCCTGTAGGCAGTCAGCCATCCAACAGGGAGGTTGCATGTATGAGGAACAAGAATAATAGATGCCAGAGAGCTCAAATGATCAAATAATTAATAATTAAGAAGGATCACCATCCCCCCAAAAGACAACTAAGGACAAATGTAACCTCATCCCCAAGGAAAACCCCCAAATATATAAAACCTCCCCAGTTCCAGCTCAGCCTGTCCGCCAAGCTAGGCAAACCCCTCATCTATTGTAATGGCTTCATTCTTTCCCCAATTCACCCTGGCAGCAGATAAATGTCCAAAGTCTAGGACAGTAAACACTTAAAGTTATCAATATCAACCCTGGCAATTTGCCATGATTACACATTGTTGGCATATGCCGAAACACTACAGCGCACTTCACATCGGGCAAAGACCACACTCCCAATTTTGGAACAAAGCTTATTTAACAGTGTCGCAATGAATCAGAATACTTCATTGATCACAGAAAAAATTGCTTGTGTGATGACTGCCACAACACACAACGACACAGAGACAAAAAAGACACAGAGACACAAGAACAATATAAAATAAAATAAGTCTAAATAAAATCTAAATAAAAATCTTGTCACAGTGTACCTACGTCAGAGAGAGAATGCTGAAGCACAGGCGCGGACTTCCATGATTGTATTTATTAGAGAACACTTAGAACAGAAAATGGCTCGAGGGCCAGAAAAATAACTAAGAGAAAAGAATGACCTAAGGCGATCTGAGTTGAGAAGGTAGAGGCAAAGAGAGATACCTGTGATCGTATGCACCCGTGACTGAAACTGAAAACAGAACTAACTAATATACAGATGAGGGAACATAAACAGCCAATGAGCAGTGAGGTGACATTATCGTGAACTTGAATCAGCTGATCTCATTAGCAGTTCTTAGTCCGTGGTCGCCCTCTGGCGGTCATGGACCAGAACCGTGACACCTCCTCGTCCTCACAGTCCTCCCTCTCCTTGATCCTCATTCTCCACCAACAACACTCTCCTCCTCATCCTCTCATGGTTTTCCTCTTCCTCACGGTCCTTCTCCTCCTTTTTCTCCTTTTGGTAATTCTCTTCCTCTCCTCCTCCTCCTCTTCTTCACAGTCCTCCTTCTCCTCCTCCGCCTTCTCTGTTGTTCTTCCACCCTCCCCCTCCCCCACAGATTTTTGCCGCTGTCCAGATAATGAACTGCTCTCGGCAGCGGAATCATCCTCTGCGAAATTACCTTTCATACAGAGCCAAGCCTGGTGGCACTGCTGGAACTCACATGCTTTCTCTCTCTCTCTCTCTCTCTCTCTCTCACACACACACACACACTCTTTCTCTCTCTCTTTCCATCTCTCTCCTTCTCTGTCCTCTCTTTCTACTACTCTCTCTTTTCTCTCTTTTGCTCTCTTAATCAGACATGTACACACACATTATTGTATGTTCCATTGGATTTAAACACACAAAACACCACACAGAAACAAAGATATGTACCAAAAATAAATAAATAAATAAATAAATAAATGGGGACAATAGGGAGTATAAAGAACTGACCCAGGACTTTGTGGACTATATATACACACACACACACATATATATATATATATATCTTATCTTACCATCTTATTTTTAATCCTACTGTATGCTGAATACTTCATAGCGGATACAGAATAATTCATAGTGAATATGGAATAGTTCATCATGGAATACAGAATATTCATATTTGGATAAATGTACAATTCTTAGTGGATACTGTCATAAAGTATTATTATAACATTGATCTTGTTGAATAGCCATTTTCGTTTAAGCATTTTTACAGCACTGACACTTATACACTTTTACACACCTACATACACTCCATGTTTTACACACACTCTTTCATTCATTGTCTGATGTTCAGAGAAGGACTGCTGATGTTGACCCTCTCATCCTGGTTGTGTTTCAGCATGGACAGTCCTATGAAACAGCTCTCACCAGCTGCTGCCAAATCAGCCACTTGTTCATCCCTGCAGCCTTTTTCTGTTCTGTCTCTGGGAACTCTTTCTGTAGATGCTTCTTCCTTTTAACTTCCACCTCCGGGTAGCTGTGCTTTATGTGAGGGAGCTTTAAGAGGCAGTTGCCAGGTTCCAATGTGAATAATTCTGATTCACACCAAACCCACTCTGAACCAATCATTGACATCCTTTACACTTTATTATTGTTGATTTGTATAATAAATGTTGGAATTCCCCTTTAATTCAAATGTTTCACCTGAAGTGTCAGCAGCAGATTGGAGAGGTTTAGAACTGCATGCAGTTGCTTTTTTCAGCCAAAATCACCACCGGTGAGGCTGAGATCTTGTAGATTGATGCTGCTCTTGTTGCATACACCCTGGTGGGAATTACACTCAGGACAGCTGCAGCGGCTTTGGTGTGCTGGAGACCATGGGGGAAGTCCTTGAACTGTTGACTGTCTGCACATTGCACTTTCTGGTGTGATGTGTGTGATGGAAGATTTGCACTTTCAGTAAATGCTGTGTAGAGACAGAAGGTAATCATCAACAAAATCAGCAAAAAGCACCTTGTTTTTCTCACGATGGCACTGGCACTGAAGGAGTAATACTTTCTGTTGAGGAAACAGAATGCTGCACTTTTTCAGAATCCTTGACTGCTGAGGCTGTTTGTAATAAACGCCACAGCACCACTGAATCATGCACACAGCCCTCCTGTTCAAGTGATGGTTTGCATCAAGTGTTTTGACTTGACTTTTAATCATTTTTCTCTCCAGCTGGCTCACCATCCTTCACCAAAAGGAACCGAGTGTGATTTTCTCCACAGAGTGAAATATGGCGGTGACGTAGGCTATCAGGTCCTCATTTGTGGCAGGCACCATTTGGATACAGAATCAGTAAACACTGCTAAACAAAATCACCATTCAGACATACCATATAAACATCACCATTCAAAACCATATAAACATCACCATTCAAAACCATATAAACATCACCATTCAAATATCTCCATTCAAACATCACCATTCCGTCATCAGCATTCAGACATCACCTTTCAAAAGTCACCACTCAGAAATCACAACTCATATATAACTATTTATCACTGTTCAGACATCACCATATAAACATACCATTCAAACATCTTCATTCAAACATCACCATTCATCACCATATAAACATACCATTCAAACATCTTCATTCAAACATCACCATTCAGTCATCACCATTTAAACATCAGCATTCAGACACCACTCAGAAATCACAATTCATACATAACTATTTATCATTGTTCAGACATCACCATTCAACATCACCATTAATTACCATTCAAACATTACCATTCATTACCATTCACCACCACGCAAACATCACCGTTCAATCATCTTGATTTATATGCTGACTGAATAATGCCTGCGATTCTAAAGAACAAAATTTTTATGGTTTTAGGTTGTAAAGAATATTTCATAGTGTGATATTTTCATTTTCTCCTTTTATTTTACTGGACATATCTCTATTAGAAAAAAAATCAAAAAATATATTACACTTACATCTTGTGAAGTTATCTGCCTTCAAACCTAAAGCACTTTTAAAGTATGAGACAGTGTAAATTTCAGTTTCATTAATTTATTTTAGACATTTTATTACAACATCATTCTGGGTATAAATTTTATTAGAACTCCTTTTTTAATATTGCTTTTTATACACGTTCATCATTCTGGATACAATCTTATATAGCTTCAACTATTTTTTGTTATGATAACCTGATGGTATGTGTGCGTTTCTGTTTGCATAAATGGTTCTTTGTCATTATGGTTCTAGAAAAACCTTTAAACATGAGCAAATTCTACAGTCTTTAACATGGTCTCAATTTCAAAATGGCTTTTAAAGAAATATAGGTTCTTAAGAGAACCAAAGTTGTTGTTCTGTAGCATTTCTCTAAGGAACTTAGAACCTTTCCTAAAGTGGTTCTAGCAGGTGTTCCTGAAGGTTGAAGTAGATTCTGAAGTTAAGTGCTCTGTTTGATCACTGGTCTCATTCTGGTTGGCTCTAGTGAAAGAGAGAGCTTTGATAAGAGCTCCAGGCTTTTGATCATGGATTGATTTGGTCTTTAAGGCTCAGTTTTGCTTTCCTTCAAAGTCTGAGTGATCATTACCCTGAGCGATTCTATGCTCTCCTTTGTTTCTGCATTTGTCTAACCCCCTTCCCCTCTTCCTGTCCCTCAGAGAGATGATGTCGAGCTTCTCTTCTCAGAAAAAAAAAAGTTCTGAAGATGGACAAGGGAGGGGCTTGACCTCAGAACTGTTGAAACACATGAAAAAAGATTAAAAGGTGTGTGTTTTTCTGAAGAAAATTCTGCAAAGCAGGTTAACATTTCATATTTCATTGCTGAGAGAAGGGAATATTAAAACCATATTTACACAATTTTCCCAGAGATAGTTTTGAGGCTCATAAGGTTGTTAAAGAAAAGAAAGCTGAGAAGTCAATGAGAACAGCAGAAGAACTGTCTCAAAACTAAATACAAGGAACTGAAAAAGGACAGCCTCTGGAGGCCTCCAACCATTACAGTCTTAAGTAGATTTTTCCTTTGCTTCTTATTTCTTCTTGGGTTTGGAGGGGGGGATTAGGTGAAAAAAAATACTTCAGTATCTTACAATAATTATTTGACAGAGAAAAAACTGTTGTGAGCAGCAAAACGTGGTCCATCAGCCAAGATATTTTTGACATGAGAAGTTTGCTTTTGTACTTTCAGCACCTGAGCTATGAAGCAAACGTATCTAACAAGTCAGGTTATATAATACCCACCAAGTAGTATGGCACTAACTGCAGGCCTAAAGCTGTAGAGATAATCACAAATTATTATTTGGGAATGTAGTAATGATGTTGGTGTTTGTAAGCCCATTGTGTCCATATAGGCTAACTAGGAAGTCAGCCAATGAAGTAAGGTCGGCAACCTGCTAGAGTACTGTAGATGAGAAATCAAAGTACCATATTTTTCAAAGGAGACCAAACAAAATCTTCTGTCACCAACCCCCCTAAACAAAGAATTCATGACTGGATTGAAGCTGGGGTCGTGTCTGTATGTATGAATTGTTCCTGAAAGTACAACTAATAACATGTACTGCTGTTATACTTCCAGACCTCATACTACAGAATAAGTCTTAGTATTAATATCTTTCGTATTTGCCTTAACACTTACCACAGCCATAGACTGAATTTAAATGTTGAATCTACCAAAAACTTGTCCTGAAAAGTTCAGTTTACAATGAAAGATTTGTTCACTTTCTGCTGCTGAGATTTCACACTTAAGGCCAAAGACAAAACTCACAGGAAAAGCTCAAATTAAAAGGCAAGATTTTATTTTTTTTCTCAAAATTTATATTGATTTTGATTCAAACATGCAATGTTCTACCTGAGCTCCAATTTTTTGTGGTTTTATTCAGTGAATTCAAAATGGGCTGTATGGACTAAGGAGTAAATGGTAAATTTACTCCTGAAACAGTTTACATGTGTGACATGTTTTAATGTCAAAAATACAAGGAAAATGTGTTTTTCCATGAATGTGAGGGCTGGGCAGATTGATAAATACTCTAGCTTGAAATACTGTCAGTGAAAAGATGTGTCTGAGCTTCAAAATTGCACTCATCATAATTATACATTTTTTTCTGGAGCTTGATGCTATTCCCACCTCCTCCAACACACAGGTGCTAAACAAAAACAATGTGTTATGTCAGCTTTTATTAGAGACCTTCTTTCACACGTTTCCAGGTTTTATCCTCTGGAGAACTTGTTATAAATTGATTTTACAGATATCAGTTAAAGCTTATGCGTAATGATTCTTAAGTCATGACAAAGGTGTCAATTGCTGTTTTTATGAGTGTGTATGTTCAAAACTCCAACGGAAATTTTAATTAATGTGGATTACTTAATTATCAGTACTTTTTTTAGTCTGTTTTGCACATCTGCAGATCTACAAAATCATAAGGTGGTAGTAGTCTAGTGGCTAAACCACTTGGTTGTGAACCCGATGACCATAAAGTCGCAGGTTAAAAACCCCACTTTCTACCACTGTGTCCTTGGGCAAGTCACTTAATCCTCAGTTGCTTCAGATGGATTGTTCCTGCAACTAATGACTGTAAGCTGCTCTGGAAGAGGGCGTCAGCCAAATTCCTCCCTTACCCTTACATAATTCCTTATGTGCATTTAATTGATGAGTTAATCTGGTGGCACATTTGGTTGATTTTCTCAGTGAAAGTAAGTGAACTTATCTTCTACACTGGAGGAGCATTGTTATGTGCAGGATTTCAGTCCAAGTAAGCAAGATCGTCACTGGAGTTGGTCTCAGGCTGATCAGGTGAGCTCCTGGGTGTTTGCTAGTCAGGGTGGTCAGATGATGGACCAGGAAAGGGGTTACAGCAGGGACTGTTCTAGACAGTTTGTCCCACCTCTGACTATCATCATCCAATCAGTGCCAGTCATGTTCAGCAGTAACATGCCCCTTTCAGGATAGTTGGAAATCTCTCTGATGGACTTGTACGAGTTAAGGCCATGTTTTTGAACCTGCAGGCACTGCAGTGGAATCTTTATGGGGTCCAGGTGGGCTGCACTAGTGTGCTTTCATCATCCAGGTCTGTGCAAAAGTCTTGAGCCACCACTTATTTCTTCATATTTTGCTTCCAAAGATCGATACTTTCTTAAGGAACAGTTCTCCAGACTTCATAAAGGACTCTCAAAGACTCATTCAAGCATAACAAAGCACATCTAACTTAAGGCCTGAACCAGTGAAAAACAGGTGCAGATCATTCCAGATGATCAGGCGGTGATCAGTATACTCGTGGTGCTAAATGCTGTGTGGTTGGAACACTTTTATTTAGGCACGTCATATTTTAGGCACTGTGCAGCCTAACACATTTGTTCCCATTTCTTTTACTTAATCTGTTCAATAAGCTGAGGACAAGTCAGTTTTACAGGCATTAAATACTGATTTTGTATCAACAAGGTGATTAAAATAAAAATATAAAGAAATAAGGGTTGGCTCAAGACTTTTGCAGGTGCATGTCAAGCTCATAAAAGGGTTACGTAGATTTATGGATGGTTTTAGTGAATAAGTTTTTGTTTGTGGCTATTTTGCTGCCTGCCTCTTATCAAACCTGGCATGTGGGTTGGAGTTCAGAGCTTCAGGGCAGGAGAAGCACCACACAGTGTAGCTCTGAGGTGTTCCAGAACCATGTCTGGCTGTTCCTCACATCTCACAAGTAAACTCTCAGCTTGACCTTCACCTGCCCTTGTGTCCCGGAGTCTGCCCATGGCTGTTACACACCTCAGCCATCTGTGGACCTGTATGTATAGTGGTAGGAGGTTCTGGTGACATGTTGGGTGTGTGAAGATGAAGTGAACTGATACGTGAACACAGTGTTATCTGGAGCGACTGCAGGAACATCAGAGCGTGCATTCATCACGGGTGTTGGGGAGGTTTAGTTCATGATGCTGAGTTCAGTGTAGCTTATAGCCCACCACTGTTTACCCTCTCTACTTCAGGATTACGGTGAAGAACTAATTACATAAACAATTTAATTAATTACATAAACAACATGAAAGCAAACTGGGGGCAAAATTCATTAAGTAGAATGTGAAACCGGGAACGCTTGAATGATTTGACCACTCCAACAGGTGAAAGAGGGCCATTTTAATGTTTATAAAGGTTTAAAGACAAAACAAATTTTGAAATAGGACCAATCCATGTCAGAGGAAGAGTGGAAATCATGATGTAGCTTAATCTTATAGCTGATTTGTGTGAAATTGACTAAATAGTATGCATCCCATTGTTATTGAGCTAAAAAATATCAACAAAATGTTTCCCCTTCCACACCCCCGTTAACAAAACAAAAGTACTTCCCCACTTTCGACAAAATGCAACCCTCCCTCTTTGACAAAGTAAAACATCACCCTCCCTTGACAAAACCCAATCCCCTCCCCTGTCGACAAAATGAAACACCCTCTCACCTCTTCCTCTCTCAACAAAATTAATCCTTCCCAGTGGCCAAACAAAACACTCCCTGTCAACAAATTGAACCCACACAACACCATCCCCATCGACAAAACACAACACCCTCCCCCATTGACAAAACACAACACCCTCCCTGATTGTCAAAATAGTTGTCCTGCCCCATCAACAAAACAGAAGATTCCTTCCTCAATAAACATAATCAAACTAATCAAGCTACCCACACCCCCAGTCTGGATTTGCCTGTAAAGCTCTGTCAATGATAATGGGCTGTGGAAATACACCTGCCTTGCCTTACCTCGGTTTGTTCCATTTGAGCCACTGGATCATTCTCAACACGTCCTCGGTTCACACGTGCACTCAGAGCTGTGTGCTTGTGATCAGACCACCCAAAATACTCTTTAAAGCCCAGCGTGAACAGGACCTTAATAGTGTTAAAGTTGGTTTTCTCAGGTGGTTTTCTCAACTAGTTTAACACTGTTGCACAGCTCTGTTCATTTGTTAAGGATTAAGGATCTGGGCTTCTGGAAAGATGCCTTCAATAAACTGACTCAGCACTCCAGCCTCCTGCCATCAGTTACAGTGACAAAGCACCGGCACTGACTGTTGATCTTCATGCAAAATGTGCACCAAGAAAGCACCCAGGCATCACAATCATCCTTTACTCTTGCAAGACATGACAAGAACATGTGGAGGCCACCATGAGAGGGTCAGGATAAATACAGAGGCAATGGAGACTTTACAGCATGGGAACAAACATCTACTGGGTCATTCTAGATGATACAATCTGCTGTGTTGTATGTTAGCTAATATTGTACAGTTATATAAAGTTATGCTAAAGTTATGCTGGACACCATGCCAGTTAAACAAATTAGCTGCAGCACAAAAATCTCTTGAAAATTCTTTGAGAACCAGTGAACTGACTTTTAAAGTGGTTACCAGACCATTTCTAGAATCTGAATTCAAAATCTGTCTTTATTTTAGCCCAGAAATGCACAATTGAGGACTGTCAGGTAAGTGTGCTTTGCAAACGAGTTATTGGGCTAGATTAGATATATAGATACTTCAGATATCTGGCTTTAAACTATGTGTTAAACGAAGTATTATTATTATTATTATTATTATTATTATTATTATTATTATTATTATTATTATTATTATTATTATTATTATTAT
>JBBJLS010072783.1:0-10153 GCA_037577275.1 Bryconaethiops microstoma
AACAATCTTAATAATCTTACAAATCTGCTCTTATATAGTATATTATTCTCAAAACAAGATAAAGAAGACTTTTAGGCGAGAAATAAGATTGCAACTCTTGGTTAGGTCAGGAGTTTTTGCAGCGTGGGCATTAACGTTACTTAATCTTGTTACAATCATTAAGACTCCTTGAACCATAATGCTAAAAAATAACTGATCTGCTCAAAATACTTATACAGGGGTTCCTTTGACAGTGATGTAACCCGAATTTTGGTGTAAGTGGAAACACACCCTAGTCTGAGTCACTAACCGATCCAAACACAGCTGTAAAGTCATAAAAACACAACTAAGCCACAGAAGAAGGACAAGGAAAACTCCCTCACTCAGACGCCGCGTTACTGCGTATTCTTCCGCCGCACGCAACCAAACTAGTTCACCCACGTAGTCCGTAAGTACGAGGATAACGGTGTAAATCGAGTGGGAGCGGGAGTGAGCGTCGTAAACTCGAAACGTCGAGATTGTTTTAACCCGAGGACCCCCTGTATTGCATTTGAATCCTATTTTTTTTACAAATAAATTGACCATCACTCGTTAGATGACCTCCCTCATCTCTCTTCATGTGCATGTGTCTTGCTCCTACTATTGTTCAATTGCTTTTAATGCCGTTAATGTGTGCACTGATAATGCACGCCTGCTTCTGCTCCTCGCGGGAGGCGTTTGTGTTGCTGCGCAACTCCTCTGCTCTGTGTTTCGTCTGAACAGGACCTCAGCCAGGCCGGGTCAGGAAGGCCCTCACGGAGGCGGGCAGCCCTAGAGGCAAGCCGTCTTTTGCTTTTACACTTTGAACCTTGCAGTGGTCGTTTATGTCACTTCATCTCTTAACTTAACTCGCTTGCTTCTGTGACTCTTATTTCTACTGACCTTTGACTTGATGCTTCCCAGTCCTGCTCTTGGACTCTCCCTGTCCTGCACGGGGTCAGAAACCACCCTCATAACTTACTAACTTATTAATAAATCACATATGTGATTGAATTGCTTTTTATGGTGATTCCTGCACTTAAATATACTGGGCAGATGAAGTTAACCCTTAGCAGTCAAGAGCTACTCCAATAGTTTTGCTATGTAAGTGTACTTTTTCATCAATATTTAATGAAAAGGCACTTCATAATGAATTACATTTACTCTCAATATCAGTACCTCTTTACAATAAGACTACACTTATAAAGGATTTATAAATGATTTGTAATTAGGTTGGTAATCACGCTGTAGACAGTTTATAAATCATTAATAATCTGTAATAAACACGTTATAACAGTGTGTGATGGTAGAAGCATGTTAATAAAGACCTGATGAAGTTCAGTTTAACATACTGACTGAGAAAGAGACGAGATGAACTCAGCAACTAGCAAAATCTGAGATCTTCCAAATAGTGAGCCTGCATCAATGTATGACAACTGTTTATAACGGATAATTGATTTATAAGCTGTCTATCACCTAATTAACTACCTGATTATAAATCATTCATGAACGCTTTATAAGGGTAGTCTTATTGTGAAGTGGCATCTACAGCACTTTTGTTTTAATGTCGACAAATGATGCAAGAGGCGCCAGTTGACATTAAAACGCAATTGTTTTCCTTTCCAAATCAAATTCAAATTCAAATACTAAAAAAATAAAAAACCTCCAGTTTGTAACAAAAATATGCAAATATATAAGTACTAATGTATTTCCATTTTAGTGAGCTACAACAGAGAAATAATTCATTTCACATTGCAAAAGCATCGTTATTACTTGCAATATCTGCACCTTCTAAGGGCCTTAGCGAAATGTTGGAGCTCCATTGAGCTACACTGTGAAAACAAATGAGTTTTAAACTTTTAATTAGTTAAAGAAGTAAATAATAAGTAAAGTGAAGAAACAAGAATCTTTCTCTTAATTTTAATTAACTTACTTCTTGAAGTCCAAATAATGATTTAATAAAAGTTATAACATCATCTGTTCTACAGTGTATCAAAATAAGCTGCACTGTGTCTGTAACATATTAGCAGTGCTACTACAAAATTAACTGACCGCTATTAAAGCCACAGTTTGGGTTGTTTAGCTCACATAATGTCTGTAAATCTTGATAAATCTCAGATTGTGGCTTTAATTCTTGCAGAAGAATAATGAGGACTGTAACCTGGTGATGACCACTCCGAAAAATTCATTCATTCAAATGTGTACATCATATATTTTATGCATATTTTTGACAGTATTAGTAGTAAATTACTACAGCAATTGTGTTTTAATACATGTTATTGATGTGGAAATGATATTTGCGTAAATGACATGATGTGCATTTTGTGTCCGACAATAGGGCAGCTCTAAAAGCATCTAACGCTTTGGATGATTACTCAGTTCATACAGTCAGTTTATTACTGTTATGCAGCATTTGATTTTCATGGTGTAACATCACAGTCAGAAGCCCTTTTACAAATATAGAAATATTTGTCATTCTTGAGTCGTATTAGACTGCACCAGGTTACCGAGCCACGTGGCATGACAAATGAAAATGTTTGATTATTAATACGTTAATAAAACGTTTACTAAAATGTTAATTCATTTAAATAAAAGAAACATATGAAAAACTTCATGAATATGAAAAAAGGACAGAAGTTTAAATAGCCATCCAAGTACGATGAGTAGTTTAACCGTGTTTTCTGTATTCATGAATATTGACATTTTCTGGGTAGTAAAACTGATTATCCTATTTTAAGGCTCGATATCTTTCTTGCATTTTATTTTATTTTCTGAGGTCCGCTTGATGATGTTTATGTGTTTTTCTGTAAACAGTAGAAATGACCCCTTTTCCAAACTTTCTTTATACCACAGAATTAAACAGGCTTTTTTTTTTAAATCACAGTGCCTTCAATACTAATATGATGTAAATTTCATCTGAACTGATTGACTGTCCTTTAATATATCTCACTCAAAAAACTCCTTAACTTTAATGCATGGGCCTAATCTGCTACAGGCTAAACAGCTATACACTGTATATGTAAATGTATTGTTTTTTGTAACATCGTTAAAACAGAGAACTGAAACAGGGCCCGTTTTCATTTGTTTCCACTGTATTTTCTGGGGAATTAATGGTACGTTTCACTTTAACGATGTTTATTTACTACATAAAACGCTTTTTTTCCAAAAAAGGGAAGAACATTTAGTTTTCTATGACATGGCCACCTTTTAAAAAGAAAGCGTACCACAAAAGCTAGGAAAGAAATATCTCATATAATAGATCCTTGCAGAAACAAAAATGCACATCATTTCCTTTTCATGAGAGTTTATGAAAGGGTCACGTTTGAAATCTGTTTTGTGTTTGAATTGTACACATTTGAACCAAATAAGCTCAGTACGCTGCTTATTTCACAGCATGCAGAAACTCAACACAGATTGACCCGCCATGTATATTCTAAAGAGAACAGTCACTAGCAGGGTGCAGCTTGCAGGTGTAATGCGACTTACTAACTTAGTGATAAATCATATATTTATATTTCAGTTGCTTTTTCTGTACTTCACTGTGATTCCTGGACTTAAATACACTGAGCAGACGAAGTTAACCTTTAGCGGTCGAAAGCTATTACAGTAGTTTTGCTATGTAAGTGTACTTTTTCATCAACATTTAATGAAAAGGCACTACATAATGAATTACGTTTTACTTTTAATATCAGTTGTGGTGTATTCTAAAGGGGACAGTCACTTGCAGAGTGCACCCTGCACGTATGACGTGAGTCGGGGGAATTTGGAATGTGTTGCATGCTCCGCTTTTGGCTCTACATATTGCATGGGGATGGCTGTGCGTGTGTTTTGCTTAGACACTGCAGTGCAGACCAATGATTTTTAGTTAACATTTATGTGAGAAAGGTGACAGGATGACCCGTGTGGCCACGGATGGACAGAGGAAAAGGATGAAACACAAAACCACATCGCAGCAGTGACCTGGATCACGATTAAAATGTTGTTTTTCACATTCGGAGCTGCGTCTTTTTGTCTAGCCTACTGTTTTTCATTCTGCTGTTTTTTTTTGTCAATCGATCTGATGGCGATGGAGAGATACTGTGAAAAGTGATGGACCAGCTCATGTGTTGTTGATGAGTGTTGTAGAAAGGTGATGATGCTCCACGGTGTTCTGATTTCTGTATTCGTAGCACAAGCTGATGACTGAACTGTTTAGCCTTGTATGTACAGTGAGGGTATTCTGAGCATGTAGGGATCCTTCTCTGATGAAAGCATGTTACATAATGTACTCAGGAGGCATTCAGCACATGAACAAAGACCCCATGAAGGCTGTGACCGACGCCATGGAGGAGTCCACCGACTGGATAAACGCAATCATGACATTTATGATTAACTTGATTGCCCCGGATGATGAAGAAGGTATATGTATGGACGTGTATGCCATTCCATAATAACATCCACACTGTTCACACTACTGTTCAAAAGTTTGGAATCATTATTTTCAGCAGGATTTTCTTTTTTCACCCACTCTGATGTTAATGAACAGCATTGTGTAAAAGTCAGAGACCACCCTTTCGGTCATTAGGAGTTGTTCATTTTTCAGCATTAAGGAAAAAAGCAGAGTCTATATTTAATGTTCTCACAGTGGAGGGATGGACAGAAATGCCTGTGGACTTTTCAGATCTGCAGTGAGACCAGAGCTTGATTTTCACCTCAAAGAAAAAAACTCCTGACAGTTTTGGTGGTCTACCAGGTCCTGAGGGGCTGTTAGCAGTTCCATTTCTTTGTCTTTTGACTCAAATTTTGGAAACTCCAATTATTTTTTCCCAAATCTTTTCCTTTGACTTTTATCTTCCTTATGCAAATTCACTTTTGTGCAATCTCTAGAAATCTCTCCTTTAGTCATTTTAGATGCTCAGGAGAGAAAAATATATGTGGCAGCTGAGGTGTGTGTGTGTGTGTGTGTGTGTGTGTAATTGTATGTAGTCTTTAAAGATTTGGTGGGAGGACATAACTATAACTAGTATGACTGGAAAAACTGAAGAGACAAAGTTTCAAATGGGGAACACAAATTAAATGTGGATAGATTTTATGTTCTGTTCAATTACATGATAAATACATTTCCCTGCATTTTTTTTTCTACTTCGTGGTTGTTTTGACTGGAAGTAAATGAAACAAAAGAGCGGTCTCTGACTATTGCACAATACAATAAATAAAATTATTCTAATACTCTGATGTTTCTAATAAGTTTCCTAAATGGTTATTGACTTGAATGAACAGTTCTAGGAATATAAATATTCGGTTGGTTATACATTATGAGGCTGTAAATGTTTTTTTGCACTCACACATCATTTATAGAAATGGTTCCTTAAAGAACCATCCATAGAAAGATTCTTTAGGAAATCGAGAGTGGTTCTTCTACAAACCGGTCTAAAGGACCCTTTCTGGCACCTTGGTTTCAAACAGTGCGGCACATAATGAGCTGTAGATTATTTTACAATGTTCTAGCAAGGTGTTCCACTTAATTTACAGCTATACACTGAACGCTGTAAAACAGTCAAAATTAAGTCGTAACTAACATCCGCTATTCTTCATCCTAAAAAAAGTCCTGTTTTTCCACAATAAACAGATTCCAGACTTTTGAATGGTAGCTTAACACGCACTGATGTTTCCACTGCATGCCAAAATAATCAGAGGCAGAGGTTTGATTTGACGAGTCTTGGGTGAAAATGCAGCTTATTATGAATTCCCACCAGACGGTGGTCACTGTGTTTCTCTGCTGGGGGACATGCTACATGTCTAGAGATTGACATTCACACAGAGATTAGGAAACATCGCTATCATATCCAAACAGCAGGTCCAGAGAAAGCACTCTGGGCCCATGGGGGAAGCATCAGATAGGCTGGGGTGCTGATATCTGATCAGGCTTCTCCTTCTGCTGAGCCTCCGGCTAAAGCTACAGCTGGTTCTGGCTGTTACTTCAGCAGCCTTGATTCAAGGGCTTAGGCAGGCAAGGGAGGTCACTGCAGCCAGACTCATCTCTTATTTACCTCACACACACCACGGACACAATTAAATGAACACTGCAGTGCGTTTTTCTTTTACTTCATCTCTGCAAGTTGCATTTGTCATGCGGTCAATTACCACTGATAACAGTTTCAACACGTTTCTCAGAACAGAAATGCAGTTATTCAATGATTCTCAGCAAGTGCAAGGCAACAGTTATGTCTCTGAAATTAAGTATACAATACAATATAGGATGACATAATGTCCTACCAAAGTTGTTCTTAGGAACTTGTATCCCACTAAAGCAAAAACAAAAAAAGCAACAAAAAAAAGCAGTTCTGGTTATTTTTAAAGTTGTACAATGGTACATTAGTAACATGTCACAGCAGCTTCTTCCCTCTGGAAAACCAGCGCCTCTGGAAGAAGGAATTAAATCCAACAATCCATTATCCAGAATCTGACCAGGGTATCAGGGAGTCTATTCCAGTTCCCACAAGGCAAAAGGCAGAGAAACACACCGGGCAGGTTGCCAGTCCATCACAGGGCGAAAGAAAGATTTACACAACTTCATTTACAAATACCAGCTTGACATATTCACGATTTTCCCATATCTTCAAGGTTCGAGGTTACCGTCATCAGCAACTGTGATCACGTAAACGGTGTGATATGTTTCTCCATGGACCGCAGTACAACATACAGCAGCATTCAACATTCAGAGTCCAACTTAGGACAGAAACAATACAAAACAGCACAATAAACAGACACCACAACAATGAAACAGTGATGTAATGTAACAGAATAATGTGAACGAGACATAAACCTTCCAGAGTGACTAGTGTGGCCCCAAAAGTATGATATTGCACAAGAGGCGGTTACAGCATTTAACGAAGTGCAGGGAATAACAGAAACAACACAATAAATAGACAGTATAGCAGTGTAATGGGATGTATCCCCCACAAATGTCTGCAGATGGAATTCAGCAGCTGCTCGAATTCAGAATCAGTGGGTTTGCTAAATTCAGGGAAATGTGTTGAAATTATATTATACTGTTATTTTCTTTAATAACAGCTGCACCACCATACAAACCATTTCCACACACTGCGGTGAAGGGTTGACCTACATTTGATGCTGTAACTGTGTATGGGTTCTCTTACTGATAAGAGTACTAAAGAATGGGCCGCTGTTTTCCAGCTTTACACCTGAGAGAAGATCATTGAGACAGAAGAGTGAGGCTGTGTCCCTGCGAGTGTGAACCGATGTGCTGTGATTCTGCAAAATGACAAATAAAATCAAACAAAAAATGGTCAAAATGAGTTATTCTGTCCCTTCCATAATGTCTGGTGCACCACCACAGCTTACACTATATAATCATAGCAGTGCAGTGGCAGGTTAAACTGGTACCAGTCCAAAGGACGCCTGATTGGACAAGTTTTTCATAACCTTAGTCTTTTAGGTTTGAGGACCTATGGGTGATTCCACACTCGGGATGCAATTTTTGTCCCACTGATACAGATTTGCAGATAAAAGACATTTTAAAACAAACACCCGTGTAAGAGTTTCAGATTTTTGTACGTCCCAGCCCACTTTAACTGCTCTTTACTTTAACATACTCAAACTGTATTTTCGCTTGAATACAAATCCTTTTAACATATTTTGCTGGAAACATTGATTATAGGTTATGAAAAGTGTAGTTTTTCCCAAAAAGTGAAGTTGCATCACTCAGTATTCACTCATCCCTGTAACCTGAACACATTCGCTTCCATTAAATCTGAGATATTTCATGAGGCTCATTATATTAGCATGGATTGTAGGTAACCGCATTTGGTGATTTGCTAAATGCCCACAAAAAAACCCCAAGTTTTCCTAATTCTAAAGCTCTACCAGCAAGGAATCCATGTACAAAATTGATATCGTTCCTAAGATGGATTGAAATGATCAATTCATGATTTGTTAGATTCAATGTAAACACTTTTTTTTTTACAGAGTTTAATTTTTAAGAGTTGCCAGGGGTTAATGGGTCAATACTTGTGGAATCACCGTGACCAGTTTCTAATGCAAACACTCAAGCTGGTGTCAATGTGGGATTTATTTCTAAAATAAAACAAAAGCTGATTTTATAACTATTAGTTAACAGCCAACATGGTGTTTGCATTAAGCTCCCCCATAAAGCTAGTAGAGTCTAAAATAGAATACAGTTTTGATTAGTAGGCTTTCCAGTCATTGCAAAATTCCATGTGTTACTTCATAGCTTTGACTATTTCACTTTTATTCCAAAATGTGAAAAATAATTAACATAAAGGAAGTGCTTCTATGAGTAGGTGTATCCAAACTTCTGACTGCTCCAGCGGCACTATAGCGACAGACACTGAAAAAAAATACCTAGAAGATGCTTAGAACTGAAGATCCCAGGATGCTTAAAAATAAAAGAAAATCCATAAATCTGTGAAAAGTTTAAAGCTATTCAGAAAAGGCCAGAGATGTCAGGTTACGTGCTCTGTCCCTTTAAGGACAATCTGCTGCCCACAGCAAGACGTCCGCTGTCTCACTTTGGAAACTAATTCACGGCTGTGGTCTCTCACAGTATTCTCATAGTGTAACGATGTGAGGGTCAATGCAAGCAGTATGTAATCGCTGGATCCGAAAGGTTTCATGTTAAAAAACAAGTAACAAAAAACTACAAAAGCACAAGAAACCACAAAAACACAAGATGGTCCAAGGGATAAGAAGAACAGGAGCACCGCAGAAACAAAGGGGAAAATAAACACGTCTAACATAAACACAGGAAAACCAACGCAACTAAAAATGACCATAACGACGTTCCAATAGAGAGTTTTACAAAGAGCAGCAGGTCAATAGACTGCAACACAGACTGAAACACAGGGGTATTTATACTGATTAAGGAAATAAGAACACCTGGGCAGGGGCGGAGACGAGAACTAGACACAGGTGAACAGGATAACAAGGGGGCGGGGCTAAGACCAAAACACACTCATCTGGAACAGACACGTAAACAAACGCACAGGCAGAATGTAAACAACAACACAGACCAGAAAACAGGGAGAGGACAGAACATTAGAAAAAGCCAAAAAACAGGGAAAGCACAGGAAAAACATCACATAGTCTTCGCTCAAAGGAGTACAAATTAATCTTTATATGCTACAGCTGAACTGTAGTTTCAATGGCCAAAAAATAAATTAATCAACCAGTGCTGGAGATATGACTTGGTCCACCCACTTTTATCATTTGCACCCTCAAAATAACACAGAAATAATCATTGAAAAGCATGCGCTAAACCTACGGCATGCAGACATCTGAAAAAAAATAGCCACATTCTCCTCTACAGAGACCACAATTAAATAAGAGATTTTTCTGTTTATGTCAATGGACAATTTCTGTTTCTGTACTGAGTAACATACTGGAATAAATAAAGCTTAAAATATGAACTTTAGCATTGTTTATAGCTTGTCAAATTTTTCAAATTAACATTGTGTATTAAAAATGCATATATGTGTTCTCTGTAGAAGATGAGAACCTATTTTTACTCGTATAAAATCAGTCATTTAATCAGGGATGCCCAACCTTACTGCTGGAGATCCCAGTTTTAACCATAAGCTGTTTCAGTGTCACTGCAGACTTCAAAATAAGGGAAATAAAAGAAAAACGTAAACTTTTCTGTGACCACAAGTATCCACACCTCCAGGTGACCTGTCAGATATGAGTCCTGACTCAAACGATACCTGTTGCAATCAAGTGTTAATCAAGGAGACGTATGACCAGTATTAATTCATCAAATTAATACATTAGCGTTGATGCATTTAGCAGATAAATGTGGTGCGGACAGTTACACATTTAATCAAGGACCGAAATGTATGAACTGGGCTTGTTTTAAATGTAAGTATACGACATCAAGTCAAGTCTAGTAAAGCTTTATTGTCATCCCAACCATTTACATTAAATACACAGTGAGACAAAATATCATCCTCCTGGACCATCGGTGCAACATACACACTCAGATCAACAGTGAGGGTAAAATAGGGGGAATGAATTATAAACATACACACACAGACACACATTATATATATATATATATACATACATACACACACACACACACACACACACACACACACACACACACACACTCAGATCAACAGTGAGGGTAAAATAGGGG
>JBBJLS010072784.1:0-10151 GCA_037577275.1 Bryconaethiops microstoma
ACCCATAGTCACTGTTTTCTGAACAGATAGGTGCCATGTGCCACCTCCATTTCTTGTTCTGACCTGATGATAAGTACAGTTATGAAAGTGAAGCCATCCCATTTCAACTCGGCGGGTGTCTTTGGCTGCGTATTTATTTCCAGCACTGTGGCCTTTGTCACTGCTAAATGTTTTCCGCTGTTCCCCTAATCTGCCTCTTACTTTCTGCATAAGACCGAATTTCACTGTTGCCTCTGCTGACGTTTTGTTAGCCACAGTTCTTTGTCGACAAAGTCGAGTGCAAGTTGGTCCCCATATCTTACGATGCACTGTCCTAACTCCTCATCAGTCATAACGTCTATGATGCTGATGTCGATCTGTCAGAAACGTTTTTTAAAGGAAAGTAACATCACGTTGAGAAAGCTAGTGAAATTAGGCTACTGCTATGTGATTAAAACAACATTTAACATTATAAAGCATGCAATGAGTTAACAGTGGGATCATTTACCTTATCGTCTTTTAGTTTGTTGATGATGTTGTCAGGTATATTTCATATTTTCATGAAAGACAATAAATCCATTTTTGATGCCATTCTGTCACCTGAGCCAAGTACCGTCGCCACAGTAAGCACTAACTGGTGCTCACCAATTAGTATCTGGTGCGCACCAGATACAGAAAAAAAATATATAAATCACCTATGTCCTTTTAGGGGCTCTGTACCTACTGCTTGGTTGAAAATAATTTTGTGGTGCCCCTGGAGCAAATGAGAGTGCCTGTGTCTGTATGAAAGAGGAGGGTGAGAGAGGGTGAAAGAGCTTGGATGACCAGCAAACAGGTGGCTTAGCTGTTGATGATGCCTGTTTACAGGATATGATCTGTTGATATTCTTTGAAGTAGAACAAGTTATTTGTTTGTTTTTCAAGCAAAAAGTTAAATGAATAACTTAGGAATATAGAACTGTCTGTATGTATGTCCATGTGTGTGGTAGAGTACTGAAGCTGAAGGGTCGTTTGATTTGGGGCTGTGTGAAGCATTAGAAGTCCTCATTCAAAATCACAAGTCAGGGGATAAAAGTGAAAATAGAAAAAATGAATTAGGAATTATAAATTTGTTTAAAATTAAGGGGGACGAATATTTCCGTAAAAAGCAAATGGAAAGGGAACAATTAGAGAGAAAAATTTAAAATTATAATGTTCCTTCTCCCTATACTGGTCAGTTTCCTGTTGTAGAGAGAAAGTTTGATGTTACTGGGCGAGTAACAGTTAAAGATGACCCAAGGGGAGAGTTCGAAAAAGAGGAAGATTTAATATCCTTGGGGAATGAAGAAGATAGTCCTGAGGCTGCACTAGTGTGTACGCCCGCCACGGGTGAAAGTAAAAAGGATACACCAGTGGTAAGACGACAGGAGAAGCGCAGGGTCGAGTCAATTTATCCAAATTTAGATATGTACAGAAAAAAGGGGAAAAGCAAAGGTGCACCTATAGAACAGGAAAGGACAGGAGTGAGATCAGTGGAATTAATAGAAATAAATTAGAGCAGGCAAAGTGGGAGGATAGTGATGAAAGCCCGGATGAAAAAATATAGATTGTTATCATAAATATAAAATAGAAAAAACAGACAAAAGAAAATAAGAAAGATAAAAGAACTACAAAGACACTTATGAAAGACACTTAAGAAGGTAGTGGTGTGAGGAAAGCCGAATGGAGTGCAGCAAGAGGGGGGGCTGAGACGGAAATAGCACAGGGGATTCAAAAGTTCAGTCAGACAGCCTGTAATGTAAAACATGTTTTGGTTAGTCCATTAAGAATAGGTACAGGGACTTGGAGAGACGAGGAAGGATCTTCAGGTAATGAGGATGATAATTTAGAAGAAGGAGGGAGGATGTTAAGGTCGGGGAAAATATATCCTCCAATACAGGCGCCAATATTAATAAAGGGGAGAGAGGCAAATTATGTGCCGTGGCAGATCCAGGATCTGGAGGGGCTTGTTGGTGGATTGCCAGATCTGCATGAAGGTGCTCAGAAGTGGATATTGGACTTTGAGGAAAAAAACACTTGGACGTCTCCTAGCCTATGCTATGAGAGCAGCATACCCATGAAAGCTGGACCTGAAAAAGCTGAAGGGAGATCCAATGGGAGAGACTGAAAACCCCTCTGCTTATGTGCATCGTATAAAAAAGAAATGGAGAGCAGAAGCTGGTCGAGATCCAGATCAGGATGACTTGATGAAAGTGGTTTTCCGAACCCTGATTCTAGATGGACTTCCAGAAAAGGTGAAGACAAAACTAGAAGACTTTTAATGAGTTTCTGGCTCATGTAGTCCATGCTGTAGACAAGCACAGGCAGGCTGAGCAGAAGGTCAAAGATCAAGAGAGAGAAGTCATCAGGAAAGTGGCACAGCTGTAACTGGGAGAACTTCCCAGAAAAAACAAGAAAAAAGAGAAGCTTCAAGCTACAGTAGCAGTGCAAGAACCAGTGCCTCAGATGCCAGTCACAGTGAACCCTGCACCACCCACTGGTGAACAAGGGACAAGAGTCCAACAGCCACTACAACCTCCAGTACTTCCCACGCCAGTCATACATGTGTATACATCAACTACCAGAGGAGAAGGATTGAGAAGGCAGGGAGCCAGAAGCGGACAGCAACAGCAAATCCAAGGTCTTCTATGAAGTTGTTGGAGATGTGGACAAGTGGGACATTTCCAAAAAGATTGTCCAGTTAATCCATGGATGGGAAGTGGAATACGGGGAAGATCACCCAGACAGCCTCCTTAGAGAATGGGTCAAAGAATGCCACAATTAAATGAAAACTTAGGGCAACCATGGTTGAGAAGTGATCAAAACTCTGGCCCAGTAAATTATTGGAGCAGACAAATTGAATATTAATGGGGCCCTGGGAATTCTATAGGGGAGATGCAGTTCTTAATAACAAGTAAAAGAGCTGATGAGGAACCTTGGCTGCAGGTTCAGGTAAATAATACAGAAATACCTATGTTAATAGACACAGGAGCATGTTATACGTGTCTAAATTCCAGTAATGCCATTAATCTCCCCATGTCAGGAAAATATGTAAAGACAATAGGATTCTCGGGACAACTGCAGCTAATACCAGTAACGGCTCTAGTTCAATTAACAGTGCAAGATAAAACAATTATTATACCTGTTTTAGTTTCAGAACAAACTCCAGTAAATTCATTGGGAAGAGATGCTTTGTGCAGGTTGGGAACCCAAATTTGCTGCACGCCAGATGGTACTCATATTGACAAAATGTTAATAAATACACAGGTAAACAAAGCACAGGAAAAGCAAGCAAATGTATACTGGTTGGGAAAGATAGAAAAGCCAGTTCAGAATTTAATCAGTCAATGGGGAAAGTTTATTTTAGAACAAATTCCTAGAGCAAGGAAGCCTAGACAAGAATATCATTGTATAATGTTATATGACAATGAACAAAATGAGATATTGGAGAGACAGCGGCTGTAAGAAACTGCAGTGGTAAAACTTAGTTTAACAACAAGCAGTATAGTAATAAGAAAGGAGGGAGCAGCATTACAGATAAAGGATAGTGAATTTATCAGAAAATGGTTTAAGGTAGATAGGGCCAAACCTCATGTAACACTTCTGGTAAATGAAGGGTATGAATCAAAAGATCTTGAGCCAATGATAAGGAAAGGAGAAGAAATTAAGTGGGGAAAAACACAGGACCCCTTAATGTTATTTTCTGACAATAAGTTAATGATAAAAATCTTGTGTAAAATAAAAATGAAAGCAATTCCACAGGAAATTACTATTTTGGAAACTAGAAAGAAAGACTTGTGGAAGCAGATGAGTGTAGAACTGATAAGAGATGACTCCCTGAAGCAGCAAATGATTAATTTACTTCCTGAAGAACTGTGGTCATGTCATGATACTGATTTAGGATTGGTAAAATCTGTTTCACCTGTACTAATTAGATTAAAGCCTAAAGTACACTTACCTAGGAGAGCACAATATCCTCTAAAGCCAGAAGCAGAGCAGGGAATAAAAAGGACAATAGAAGGGCTCGTAGAAGCAGGCGTATTATATGAAATAAGAAGTCCATGTAATACTCCTATACTTCCAGTACAAACAGTAGATAAGACCAAGTGGCGATTAGTACATGATTTAAGGGCAATAAATGAGGTTGTGGAAGATTGGCAAGCAGAAGTGCCTAATCCACACACATTACTAATGAATATTCCACCAGATGCTAAATGTTTTACAGTAATAGACTTGTGTTCTGCCTTTTTCAGCATTCCTATAGCTGAAGAATCAAGGTACTTGTTTGCTTTCACATATAAAGGGAAGCAATATAGTTATACAAGGCTCCCTCAAGGGTTTAGACATTCTCCTCATATATTTAATCAGGTTCTGAGACAAGATCTAGATGAGTTAGATCTAAACAGTACAATATTACAATATGTTGATGATCTAATCATATGTTCCCCAACAATAGAACAATGTCATGAGGACTCTGTTAAAGTTCTCAAGAAATTAGCTGAGGGGGGACATAAAGTTTCACAGGTAAAATTACAGTACTGTCAACCACAGGTAGAGTACCTGGGAAGGCTGATAGCACATGGAACTAAAGCAATAGCACCCTCACAGTTGGAAGGGTTTAGTAAAGTGCCACAGCCAAAAACAGTATGACAGATGATGTCCTTTTTGAGCATGACAGGTTTTAGTGCAGAATGAATCGAAGATTATGCACTAAAAACTGCACCTTTGAGGGCCTTAATGACAGAAGCAGGGATAAAAACCTTAAATGCAAAATTGAATTGGACAGCGGATGCATATATAGCATTTGAAACTTTAAAGCGGGAAATGCAAATAGCACCACTCCTGGCAACACCTAATTATGAGAAGCTGTTTTATTTGTATGTCGCTAATCGCTGTGATAAATATGTATCGGCAGTGTTAATACAGGAAACGTGCATTGGAAGAAAAAAGCAACCCGTAGCATATTATAGCACTAAGTTAGATGGATTGGCCCAGGGATGGCCTCCATGTTAGCAAGGTTTAGCAGCAGTACATTACGGGTATGAGAAAGCATCTGTGTTAACTTTGGGGTACCCAGTAATTATCTACTCTAATCACAAGATTATAGAGTTAATTGAAAATAGTAGATTTGTATTGACTCAAGGAAGGAGCTTACAATATTCATTTATTCAAGGGTATGAATATTTATTCAAGGTATATGTGGGGGTCAAAATCCATATTGGGTGTGTGTTTCATGGAATTGAGGGCCTGTTGTTCTCTTCTGCCTTCATGTGCTCTTCTCCTAGAAGGTGAACTTGCCCGTTGGGAGATAAAGTAGTCATAACAGAGACATGTGACAGCAATAGGGCCTTCTCTGGAGATCATACAGAGACAGTACCTGGAAGAAGGCCAGAGAGTAATTTTCCTAGAATCGTATGTTCCAGAGGGAGGGGGTCATAGGGCATAGGCTTGCATAATAACAGTTTTGCTATAAACTGTGTTCTGTTCAACTGTGTGGTCAGACGGGATCTACAGACTAAGGGACTGCCCCTGCAGCTCTGAGATTTGTGCCTCCGCTTGCAAGTGTTAATAAACTCATTCTGATTATTTGAGCAAAAGACAGTTTGATTGTGCTTCCTGCATGCTTCTCTCACCCAAGTCAGCTTTGCAGCGACACCCCAGAAATCTGTTACCCAGAGCGGAGGCAGAGGAAAGTGACAGTGATGAGTCTACCACAGAAGAACGCCGTGGAAATGATCAGGAGACTCCTGCAGCAGGACAAGGGGGAGGTGCCTCTCTCGATCATGGGGTATTTTCAGCCGTAGGAGACGGAAGGACAGAAGATGTCAACCCAGCAAAAGATCAAGAGGGACTTTGAACAAGTTCATAGGCAGTGCTCCTACTCCCCATCTTACTACCAATCAGATACTCTGTACCTGGTGATGATCAATCAGCCAATAACACCAAACAAGCAGCCAATGCGAGCCAAGTACAATTGATCATTGAGTGTCTAATCCTGTTAATTTTACTGACCTTAAGTTTTTGGGTAATCTTCTTACTAGTAAACCAGGTGTGGGTCAACAAGGAACTCCAAAGCTGCCAGACCTCATTAGAATCAGCATTATTTCAAATTAATCATGTAATCGATCCTGAGTTAATTGATTGCAATAATCAGGGTTTAAATAAATCTGCAGAACTAAAAAAACAAGGAAAACATATCAGGAGTTGTGCTCTAGCTGCAGTTACGCTGGCAGCTGGAAGTGGACTGGTACCAATACGATATTGTTTTTCAGTTACTTATATGCATAGTTTAGCTAATGGACCAGCTGTTGTTACTTATCTTAATAGAACAAGTACGTTTGGGAGATGGCCAATAACAAATGAGTGTGATGTTATAGGACAATTTAATATTACAGCTAAGTGTTTGAATGATTATTGTATATTTTTGGGTTTAGCTAAAGGAATGTCTATAGAAAAAGCAGCTAAATTGTTTTCTGTTGACCTTGAAATATGTGAAAGATATATTGATTCTAAAGATCATCAGGCAAATAGAGCTGAAAGGGCTCTAGATGAGCAGTTGTCATATGTTGAGGATATGGAGTTACAGGAGGCACAGTTTATTACTTGGTATCAATGGGCACAGTATACCGCTAAAGAATTAGATCAATCAGAATGTGTAGTGTGTGCACGATCACCTTTAGCTAAAGTAGTCGTTGTCCCAAATTCATATTCCTATGAACATTGTGCAATGTTCAATAGACATATTTGTAATGTTACTTCCTTCCGTCAACCATATTGTCCAGCCATATTGCTTGAGCCTTCTCGCTCACCCTGAGTACCGAGGATTTATTGATAACCCCAGAGCCAAGTTGTCACGGTTCTGGTCCCTGGCCACTAGGGGGCAACCACGGACCTCTTCTGGAGAGGACTCTATCACGGACCTGGTCCGTGACTGCTAGAGGACAGCATTGAACTATACTAATAAGCATCAGCTGTTCCTCGTTTATAGTGAGATGTGGACATTCCTCATTGGGTGTTGGGTGTTCACCATGTGTACATATGTCATGCCTGGTTCGGTTTTCTGGCACATACACTCACGTTTCCCCTCCTCACCTCTATCTCCTCGAATCCTTAGTTTATCCCTAGCCTTCCTTTGTTCACCCTCATTGTCCTGACTCTTCTTTCTGGCCACTGAGCCTGTTTATGTTCTAGCCTGGTCATTATTAAAGTATCGAATTATGGAAATCCGCCCCTGTGCTTTGTCCTTTCCTCTCGGACATAAGTACGCAGTGACAGAATGCACTCATCCTCGAAGCGCAGCGGACTTCCCCGGCGCAGCACCAGGAAGGCAACGTGCCAAGGAAAATCACCTCGGTAGCTCTGACCAGCGGTCTACCAGCCGTTTCTCCGTGGGCAGAGTGGTGAAGGTTTTGACCAACATATCGCCGGACTCACGACTCTACCACCTACGGCAGGGGGATCGCTCGGTCAGGGAATTCGCCAAGGAATTCAGCGCTCTGGTTACCCAGCTCTCGTGGGAGGACTCCACCCTGCGAACCGCCTACTGCACGGGTCTGCGTTCCCGCATACAGGACGAGCTGAGCTGGCATGAGCGACCGAAGACGCTGGAAACCGCAATCCAGTTCAGTCTCCGCCTGGATCCCAACGTCACCCCGACTCCTCAAGCGGCTCCCATCCGCCGCCTAGATCCAGTTACGTCAGCCATCAGCCGTACGACCCACTGAAACCCCACTCAACTCCGCTCAGCTCCCGGTAATGTAAGACTGTCTCCGTCAACCTTTACCTGCCCTAATCCCACCAAATCTACTCACACTCCCGATCCTCCTACTGTAAAAATCCACGCATTCAGCTCCGTCCCGGAGTCACGAAGCTCTCACTACGAGGGGGGTTTCCACCTTAAATCACATCACGCCCCTGCAGCCAACCCTTAACTCCGTTTCAGCCCTTAGTTCAACCCCTACTCTAGTCTGTAGCCCAGTTCTCTCTTTCCATCCAACTCCAGCCCCTCGATCCTCTCCTCCCCGTCCAGTTCCAGTTCTCCTTCCAGCCCTCCAGCACAGCTTAGACTCCTTTTCTACACCAGTCCTCAAATCAGCATCAATTCTAGCTCCCATTCCAACCCTCAGCTCCATTCTGACCACCAACCCAACTCCCACGCCAGCTCTAACATCAGTTTCTACCACCTCATCACAGCCCCGTCTCTATCACCCTCGTTCAATGCAGATCAGCTCATCCCAGTTCCCTTCGAGTCAGCCTAATCCGGTCCCTCTCACTTTAACCTTTCTCGACACCCCCCAAGTCTCCTCTTATCACTCTTTCAGTCCTGCCTCGAACTCTCTCAGTCCTGCCTCGATCTCTCTCAGTCCTGCCTCGATCTCTCTCAGTCCTGCCTCTCTCTCTGTCAGCCATGCCTCTTTCTCTCAGCCCTGCCTGTCTCCCTCTCCGATCTGCCTCTCCTGGTCCTCTCACACCAGTCCCTATCCTTGTTCCAACAACCACTCCACCCATGACACCAATATCAGATCTAATTCCGGCACCTAGTCCCACTCAAGCCCCTGTAATTAGCCGAGCTACAGTCTCAGCACCCGGTCCGGCTCCAAGTCCAGTACCTGCCCCCAGCCCGGCTCCCAGTCCAGTTCCTGCCCCCGGCCCGGCTTCAAGTCTAGTTCTGCTCCCCGACCCGGCTCCAAGTCCAGTTCCGGTCCCCGGCCCGGCTCCTAGTCCAGTTCCGGTACCCGGCCCGGCTCCAAGTCCAGTTCTGGTCCCCGGCCCGGCTCTAAGTCCAGTTTCTGCACCCGGTCCAGTCCCAGTTCCAGCACCCGGTCCAGTCCCTGTTCCAGTTCCTGCACCCGGCCCAGCTCCAAGTCCAGTTCCTGCACCCGGTCCGGCTCCAAGTCCAGTCTCAGCACCCGGTCCGGCTCTAAGTCCGGTCCCAGCACCCGGTTCGGCTCAAGGTCCGATCCCAAGTCCATCTCCTGCACCTCACCACCTAGGTCCCGCTTCTGCTCCTTGCAGCCAAGGCCCAGCGCCGGCACCCTGCGCCCAAGGCCAAACGCCGGCACCCCGCACCCAAGCTCCAGCGCCGGCACCCCACGCCCAGGGTCCAGCGCCGGCACCCTGCGCCCAAGCTCCAGCGCCGGCATTCTGTGCCCAAGGTCCAGCCGGGCTCGCCAACCCCAACTCCTGGCCCAATTCCCTCATCGGGTTCCTCGACTCCAGTTCCAGCTCCCGACCCCGCGCCGGTCTCCGCACCGGCGCCTCAGCTCCCGACCCCGCGCCGGTCTCCGCACCGGGCGCCTCAGCTCCCGACCCCACGCCGGTCTCCGCACCAGGCGCCTCAACTCCCCACGCCATATCGGTCCCTGCACCTGGCACCGCAGCTCCTGACTCCACACAGGGCGCCGTGCTTCCACCCCAAGCCTCCACGTCAACCTCCGTGCCAGATGTTTCAACCTCACCAGCCGTGGCCGCCGCACCGGCCTCAGTCTCAGCAGCCGTGGCCGCTGCCCCGACCTCAGCCTCACCAGCCGTGGCCGCCGCCTCAACCTCAGCCCCACCAGCCGTGGCCACCCCCCCGGCCTCTGCCTCGCCAGCCTCATTGGCCGCGGCTCCTGCTCCAGCCTCAGCCTCCGTCCCGGCGTGGAGGTCACGGCCTCCACCTCCTCTCCCTCCGCCACCTTGGATGGTGGGCCTGCCGCATCCTCGCCCTCCCCCCTCCGCTGCTGGATGGACTGGGGGTCTCCTTTCGGCACCCCGGAGTGGTGCCCTTGGGGGGGGTTACTGTCATGGTTCTGGTAGGTGGCCACTAGGGGGCAACCACGGACCTCTTCTGGAGAGGACTCTATCACGGACCTGCTCCGTGAACGCTAGAGGACAGCATTGGACTATACTAATAAGTATCAGCTGTTTCTCGTTTATAGTGAGATGTGGACATTCCTCATTGGGTGTTGGGTGTTCACCATGTGTACATATGTCACGCCTTGTTCGGTTTTCTGGCATGAGTGCATACACTCACGTTTCCCCTCCTCACCTCTATCTCCTTGAGTCCATCTTAGTTATATCCTGCCAGTTTAAGTCTTCCTTAGTTTATCCCTAGCCTTCCTTTGTTCACCCTCATTGTCCTGACTCTTCTTTCTGGCCACTGAGCCTGTTTAT